>JAAAKG020048897.1:0-18507 GCA_010014905.2 Druon quercuslanigerum
GAGAAAAATAAAAGAGCCCAAAAATCGGCATCGGTGCCCAAAAATAGCCCAAAAATAGCCCAAAATTCAGACATAAAAGGAATATCGAAATTCGATTGTGGAGGTGCTAGCAGAACGGATCTATGTCTCGCTACCATATAGTACAATCGGTACAAATAAAGAATTATATATTGTCATTCTAGTTTTATTTGAAGTATTTTTACTTCTGATAGGGGGCCCTGCTCTACCCATAACATTCCTAACTTCGTTCATGCGTCTATCTAACACCTCATATATCTTCATGTTTCTAGTGAATAAGCTACCAACGTATACGAATTTATCAACTTGTTTAATTCTCTTATCATGTAATACAATGCTGCACTATAGTTTTTGTTTTATTTGCGTTTTTTTAGGCCCATGCTCTTCATGCTTGCAATCACTTTATTCCACATATTTTGCAAGTCTTCAATTGACCCTGCCTTAAAAATCTTATCATCTATGAACGCCAACCAACATACCCTTAGTGTTTGCAGATCTGCACATTGTTTGTCGAAAAGAACCATTCTGAAACACTTATCCATGAATAATATAAAGAACCATAAATACCTGTATATATAGTTTATATAATTAGTAGGAACCATCCATTGACTCCGTGCTCTTTCAGATATTCCCAAAGTTTACTTCTATCTACTATGTCGAAAGCTTTTTCTAGGAAAACAGGTCCAGAAACAACTTTTTTCCTGCACCTAAACTTTTTTCTGTTATTTGCCTTAATTAATCATTGCCACGAAGGTTGTATTCTCAAATAATCCACTAAACACTTATTCCCATGAATAAATGATTACCAACCAATTAATTTTTAATTTTCAATTTGATTCTATTACCATATAATTTAAGTACACAAAATAAAAAATCTGATATTAGAATTAGAATTACATATAAAAAAATAATAGAGCTAGGAAAGATAAAATTAAGAATATAGTAATTTCATGACGCAAATCCCTTCAAATTCAAATATCTTTATTTATAGCGGGAATTATTTTACTACCTGATACCTACTTGAATAAAGTTTCCTAGGCTATAATGAGTTAATATATTTGTTAACATTATTTGCACTACAATTATTGTTTTTCTCTAAAAACTTAATACACACCTTATGACTGACGTACAAACTATCAGAATAACTATTTCCGAAGAGCGTTTTTTATATGTTATCGACGAGATAACGATTCAGATATCATTTATAAGCTTTTACAATATTGTGGAATATTCATTAGATACACAGTTAACGTACTTGTTCATTAGCACGTCAATCAATTTATTTCAATTTGATGAAAATGGAAATTGTCTTTACCTTAGTGCTTACCTCGATAATAACTCTTAATTCTATAGGTAAATATAAAATTATATTTATTACTTTATTATCGTTTTTAAGCTTGCTGGCAAATAATAAGTTGTCTAACGCGATTCGCATTCTATTCAAATCGCTGCTCTTTTCTAAATTCCATTTTCTTTAGTACAAAATGAATACAATCTTCATCTGGTTTCATACCAGCGAACAGCAGAATTTCTTTGATAGAAAAATCTGAATTCTAAAAATATCGAATCGGAATTTGTTTGAATTAAAAAACCAAAAAATTCTTTTAAGTCCGAATCATGTGTACTACTACAATGTAAAATTTCGCACGATAGTAGCTCTTTAGGAATCGTGCATGTCGAGAATGTAAACATAGTTGCATGCTTTCCTGCAGATGCAGCTGTTTTTTAAAGCTTCTATGAAAAACGTTTAATTTCGTTCAGTGCATAATTTATTTGAGTATTAAAACAAAAAAAGATAAACTAAAGACACATACGGTTTCAATTCAGTATTTAAATATTAAAAATATAATTGGTCAAAGTTATCTTACTTTTGAAGGCCAATTTTTCGATTCGCGATGATAATGTCGAAAATTTTACTTGAAATAAACTTCGATAAAGTCATTTTAAAAAGATTAATGTGTATGAAGGAATTATTGCCTTCACATAAATGTTAAGAAGCATGCGTAAACAAAAAGCATTTTTGCGTTAAACTACCGATCTTGGTGGCCCCATACTTAAGAGATCACACTCTATACTAGAGAGAAACACTCTCAAGAAAACATTCTTAGGTTCATTTCTGAATTTTCTATTCAGTCAAGAATGAACTGAACGAAAGTTTAAAGTTCCCTAAGCCCAAGCCTATTCTTGATACCATTATCAATTTATAAAATTTGACGAATACTCCTGCGATCTTATTTATTTATGCATCAAAGCATAACACATAATTTATAATTATGCTACGTCGTCTTGTTCTCTACATCAAATGTAGTAACGCTAGTTGCTCGACTCTTAATCATCGATATTTTAAAGTTATTGTTTTTTCCCGCTGTCTCTAGGGGTCACCTGGTCCGTATTCTCCTATTTCCTCATTACGCTATTATGTGCGACTCTGACCACTCACATCAGCTTTTCTAGTGGTGTTTTTTGTCAATTGGAGTGTTTATCACGTTTCCTTTGTTGTTTAGCAGATGTCGCGATTCGGTTAAACTTGTCCTTTCCGAGGACCGTCGTTCAAAGAGGTCTCGCGGCGAGATTGGCGGCGATGACAATCCGCGAGGCTCGTCACGTAATGAGGTCGGCACTGTCCCACCAAGATTTACCAAAAACCGGAGGAACATCGTTCGAGAAAATCCAGATACGACTAGCATGGTCGTGAGCGTCACGTCATACTCGCCATCCTTCCCGTATACGTTTGAGGGAGCGACCACGCCGCTATTTAACGTCCTCGTCTTACCACGCATCGTCCTTATCATTCTACACCTCGAAAAGAACATTTCCTATAAGAGGTGGTTTCTTGTTCAATTTCCGAAAAAGATAACCTAATCAGGCTCGTAGTCGGCGCGAACGCAGCTTATATACCTTAACATCTGATGAGCGTGAACGCAGCCAAATGCAAAATCCCCCCCCCCCCCCGAGATAATGGATAAAAAAGAGGGCGACACCGCGCTGCCACCCTCAACAATGAATATTTTAACTAAAGTCAAGACTATCGCTTTAGGTCCGGAGATACAAACGTCTTTAGCTGAGATGTGGACAAAGATTATAAAATCAGGGTTTTCAAAAAACGAAAGGAAAGAGCTTCAGAAAAAATATCCGAGTACAGCAAACTGCCCGAAGCTACAAGCCCTGATTATTAACCAAGAAGTGAAGTAAATAGACAGTATAATAGTGAAAAAGGACATATATCAAGTAAGTACACAGTCACAGCTGAGCACTAATGTGACAGCAATCGGTATCTGTCTCAGCGAAATTCTAAAGAAAGAGAAGGAAATAACTGTTCAGCCTTCTTTGAACTCAGTTTGTTGGGCGACTTTGGCAGACTCTTTACTGATCTGCACTATAGGATGTCATGTGCAAGGCGTACTTTTATCATGCTTAAATCATACCCGATTGTGAAAACTGTCGCTGAAGATTCTGATGTAGGCACCCACCTTTTCGGGGACGACTTCGGAGAACGTGTCAAAACGCCCAAGGCCGCAGAGAAATCGGGCGAAGAACTGCTGAGGCCAAATCAACCTTTTCCCCGCCCTTACTCTAATGGAAAAAGGGGGTCACAGGTCTATACCAGAAGCAAATGACTGCAGTTTCCAAGATTTAAACTTCATGGGCTAATCCAGGAAGAGCTACAGGCCAGCTCGAAGGGGGATCGGAAAGGGAACTATCCTCGAAGCCAAGGGAACCCAGCTTACCGAAAAAAAATTTAAAGAGGCAGGATCGCTTGTCAAAAGAGGCTAGAATGACAGGTCAAGCTTTGACAGACAAGCAATTAACCATGTGGGAGCAGCCTGTAACAGAGGAACGGCCCATGGATGGTGGGAGCAGCAACAGCAGAAGTCACACATAAATTACTTGGAACTTCTTGCTAGATAACACTACTGCAATCTCTTATACTAATAGAATGGGCAATATTTAATTCCCTAATTTAAGCTCAATTTGTAAAGAAATTTAGCAGTTGTGTTAAAAGCGAAGCCCTTCGATGTTCTCGTCATATATCATATCGCGCGATAACGTAAAGCTGATAAAGAGTCTCGCAAACTACCTTCTGAAAAGTAATAGGAATGAGCACCTTAGACCTTCAGTAAAATTAAATTCACTTTTAATAACATCAACATAGATTTATTTTCCTCAAAGAATAAAATAAAAGGCCCTTAATTTGTATCCTGGAAAAAGGGCCCGGAGGCACACGCAATAGATCTTTTCACAATTAACTGTACTAACCCAAAAATTGTATGCGTTTTCTCCGTTTTCAATGATTCTGAAAACCTTTCAAAAAATCATCTTAGACCAAGCTGAAGAGGTAGTAGTAGTTACGCTTAGGCTAGCGCATCCGTGAATCCCATTATATGAGTCCCTTTTAGTAGAAACTCCCATTTATTTAGGACCAGATACTAAACTATAATCATGCCCTTTTAGAGAGGACCATCCACTGTCACAGAAGCTCACTATGGTGGCAGGAAAGTTGTCAGGGAGACATTCGCCCAACAAGTAGTCCCAAAAGATTTTCTAAAGGTGATACTTGCATCGTTGTCGAAGACAACGTACCGGCAATGCGGAAAACCCCTACGCTTATGGTGGGAGTATTGTAAAAATAATATTGTATGAACCACTAATCCTGCCATCCAGGAGGTTTAGAATTTCCGAACCAAAGAACTAAGCAAGATGGAATCTTGTAGAGCACTCAATACTTACCGCTCCGCGATAGCTTTAGTAATATCATATGATTTAGGTAAGAATTTTACGATTAAGCTTTTCTGTAGTAACGTCTCGACTATAAAACCTCCTAGGCCAAACGATGATAATATCTGAGATCCAGATCCAGAGTTTACTTATGTTTCGGGTTTCTGGCCGAATTTAGATCTTTTATTAGAAAATATGTGTAAGAGATTAGTGACACCTCTCGCGCTAGCAGCAGTCCAAAAAATTCAAACCCTTTCTAAGATTAAAATCCAGATTATTACAATCGCAGAAGTGGCGATAAAAGTATTTACACCTGACAGAATAAAAACATGAGCAAGAGGGAAAAAACAATCTCTGTTACACTTGCCATTCTGTAACAACAACCCGAAGCTTTGTGTCGCGAAACTAGTTCAAGATTACATAAAAAAGACTAGCGCCTTAAGACCTAAACATCAAAGGGACCTTCTTCTAACATTTAAAAAACCTTGAAAGGAAGCGGCATCGATACACCTACTTATACCGACTACAGCACGAGACATGCGTCCACTTTCGCAGCTCCTCGCCAGGGTCTCAGCATTGATGTTATCAGGAAAACAGCAGGTTGATCACAAAAATCCAACTTATTCAGTTGTTTTTATAACCGACCCCTACGCGAATCAACTCACGGCTTTCCTGTATCAGTACTAAATTGCATACCGTAGAGGTAAAGAATATGTATTCTACCTTAAGTATTATAAATAACTTTAAATAGGATATATTCTGCTCTAAATGTCTACATTTGATCCAGAGGACGAGACGACGTAGAATAATTATACGATTGAACGACCTTACGTTAAGTGAAGTTAAATCGGGACGTCTCGTCCAAATGGGTCAATCCCATCATTATGTCTCCACATACACCCTTAGGGATTCAAAGTTAAATCATATGAAACGTAATAACCAAATAAGAGAATGCGGAACATGTGACCCCTGGAAACAGCGGGAAAAACAATAACTTTAAAATATTGGTGGTTAAGTATCAAGCAACTAGCGTGACTACATTTGATCTATTTAGGTGAGACGTACTAGCATAAGCCCGATTGAACTTCATTTAAGCTAAGGTCGTTTAATCGCATAATTTTTTCTTCTTTAAATATTCTTACCTTTATTATCTGTCGAAATTTACTGTTTACTAACAAGCTCCACCCTTTGGAGTGTGCTTATCATATTTCCGTCTCTCTCGTGCACTTAACTCAGAATTCCCATGCCAGTTCACAGCCCCATTAAACTCAATCCTGCTCGTTCGCTCATGTCTTCTCTATTATGGCAGCTTACCTGAGGATTTTTACGCAATGTTTTTTCTATTTTCTCAGTATCACAAAAACGAATACTACAAAAAATTAATACTTCGTCTTTCCTTGCAGAGTTAAGCTCAGAGTTCGAATGCTTACCTAATGGCGCCCCTATTCCTGGCGTCCCTCGTGGTGGCTCAACTACAGAAACTTACTCACAACATTCTCCTTCCAGGCGTATGCCTTCTGCCGAAACATTTCTTCGTGAGAAGTCCATATCTCCTTCTGCCGGCCCTACAGCTCTACCTATCAGGCTTTCTGTTTCAAAGGTACTTGGATATGAACTCAACAAACTTCAATTCATTCGGCTCAATCCTATTAAAAATCCGAACCGGGAGTTCCAGATCCGAATATTCACTTTTCCTGCGGATAAACCAATTGAAGTACTTGAAAGACGAAATGTCTACGGGCCCATGCCAACCGGACAACAAATTGTATTATCAGGATTCGAAGGTGATATCTTTGCAATTCTGACGAATGCTGATTTTTTTGGTGGAATGTATACATATAGTAATTGCGTTCACCAAAAAGTGCGGGCAAAAATAAACGTACAAAGTGGCAGGATTACCCCATTGTCCGAAAATGAAATCGCAGAATCTCCAGTAGGCTCTAAACGAAAAATTTCTACGTGTTTTAAAATTAGATGTATACGTGACAATCCAAGAAACAATTAATTTAAGTGCAGAGTAATGTAAAACCAAAAAATAAAACTTCTTATAATCTACACTCGCCTTTAAAGTTTCGTTTTATTCCCTCATGTAAATATTTGTTGAGAAACAATTTTACACAATCGATTTATATAACGTTTCTGGTATTAAGTTGGCAAACTGAAAATTCTCAATTAAGCGTACTTTCGATTAAACACAGTTAATTGTGAGAATAGAAAATAAAACTCTTATTATTGTGGGAAAAAAGTTAAGAAGCTGAAATTCTCGTCAAAAGTGAAACTATTTCGAAGCGATCAATGATATATACAGCTGGTTTAAAATTGAAACTATGCTCAGTCGAAATCAAACAACAAGGCATTCAAAATAAGGTAGCATTTCAAAATAAAATATTTGAAATATTTGTGAACTCAACAAGCGAGACCGCGTGAAAAATATTGTATTGTTTTTAAGGTATCCAAATACGCATTTTTTTAGAATTAATTCATGTAAAAACAACATGAGTTTTTTTAGAGCCTAATTAACTAAACAGTAGCAGTAGTATTGTTGTTTGTTAAAAATCAGCGATGAATTGTCCATGCAAATATTCCATCTGTTACAGCGGATTTTAACTCTTTTGATAGCAACAGAAAATGTTGTCTACTACAGTTTCAATAGAGTTATTCTCGATCAGCTAAATTGGTCGATATCATTTTTAAAAAAATCATTTTAAAAAAATTGATATTTGACATTCAAAAATAAGGGTAAAAAGAAATTTCACCATGAAGTTAAAGAGAAAAGTGTAATTCTATATTGGAAAAGATAGTCGCTTAAAAACCTGCAAAATCTTTCTAGCTCCAAAAGCTTAAAGTAAAAGTATAACTTTATAAAAATAAAGTTAGATTTATGTTTGTCTGATGAAACGGAAGTGAAAATTATTTTATTAATTAATATTGTAAAAGTATAAAATCACAAACGCAGATTGTCTATTAAAAAAAAACTTAAAACTCATTAGGAAGTTAGGGAACATTTAGAAAAGAGGATGCAGTCATTGGACTAAAAATTAGAGAAGCAGGAGGATAATAATAGATAGGTAGAGGTAGTGGGGGCGAGAGTGGGAATACGGAGAAGGAATGACTGAGAAAAATAGAACAGAGAATAGAAAAAAAGACAGGGAAGAAAGAAAAAGGAAAATATTGATAAAGGGTATAAGATTAAAGGGGAAGGAGATGCAGGAAGGAGTGGAAAAAGTACTAAAAAGGACTGATGCCAAGGTAGAGATAGAAAAAGTGCGAAGTGTAGGAGGGGAAGAGCGAAGAGGGGAGCGAATGGTACTGGTAAAACTAAAAAATGGGAACATAAGAGGGACGTGATGACAAACAATAATATGTTATATGGAAGCTCGGGAAGAATAAAGATGATTTGACGTGAGTTGAAAGGAGGCAGCAATATAAGCTAATGAAAATAAAGGAAGAAGAAAGAAGAAAGGGAAGAAGACCATGGGTTAAATATAGGCAAATACAGATAAACGGAGTATCGTGTAATTGATATAAAGAAAGGGAAGAGGTGGTAAGAAATCAAGTGCCGGAAAAAACAAATTTAGGGAATAATGGAGGATATGTCGCTTGAATATAGGAGGATTGGAGAGAAAAAGAAGGAATTTATGAGAAGTTTGATACAATGGGATTTTTTAATAATGATAGAGTTGTTGCTTTATTAAGAAGGATTCAAAAGAATAAGGGAAAGATTAGCAAGAGGTTACAAATAGCAAATTCAAAATACAAAGAAGAGGGGTTTATATGAACAAAGATATTCAGGAGAAAGCAGAGGAGTCAGAAAAAATTATCGAAGGAAATAAAGAAGAGATTGGTTCATAATAGGTGGGGATTTCAATGTTAGAAAAGAAGATAGAGGAGAAAGGGAATTTGGAGAAGAGACAGAAAGAAATCTAAAAGATAAGGTACTAAATGGGGAGGAATAGACTTTGTTAATGAGCTTGGAGAAGTTGGAATGAAATGAACAGTTGGAATAAAAAAAGCAGAGAAATGAGGGGAATGGTAATGAGCGTGAGAAATGAATGCATAACAGGAAAATATAAGAAAGAGAGGAAAGAAAAAAAAGAAAGAATAATAGTAGAAGAGTTTGAGGTGGGAGGAGAGAAGTGGAAGATAGTGAAGCTTATGTGAACAAAGATATTTAGGAGAAAGCAGAGGAGTTATAAGAACTTACGGAAGAAACTAAACAAGAGATTCGCTTATAATAGGTAGGAATTTCAATGCGATAACAGAAGATACAGTAGGAAGCAGATTAAGAAAAGAGAGAGGAAGAAAGTCAGAAGACAAGGTACTGCATGGGGAGGAAAAGTAGTTGTTACTGAGCTTGGAGTAGTTGGGATGGTTTACCTCAAACCTAAATATAAAGGGAGGTAACAAAGGGTAGTATACACTGTCAGGGTGAGAAAGGGGAGCGGTAATTGATTATGTGATAGTGCATGATGAGTTAAGAGAGAAGGTTAAGAAATCCGAGGTAGCTGATTATATTTATTCGGATCACTTTCCCCTAATGGTGACTTTAGAGGATGAAAAAGGTAATAAAAATGTGCATGAAAATGAGTAAAAGGTAAAAAGTGTAGGAAAAGTGGATTGGTCAAGGCAATGAAAAGAACAGTTTAGAGAAAAGGTAAGAAATATCAAAATGGGACAGGGAAATGTGGAAGAAGAAATAAAATAAAATTATAGGAGAAGTAAAAAGAAGATAAGAGAGCAAAAAAAATGAAGTAAGTAAAGAGCGGATAAGAAGTGAATGGGATGATGATTATAAAGAGAAAAATTAGGAGGCCAGAAAAAAATTTAAAAAGTGGAGAAAAGAAGATAGTAATGGGTAAGAATATATGAAAAAATAGAAGCAGTATTCTGAGTTTTGTGATCAGAAGAAAGAGGAAGAGAATAAAAGGTTTGAGGAGAAGGCGGTGTAGGCTAGGACGAAAGAAGAGTTTTGGGAGGTAGTAAGTATAGAAAGAAGAAGAAGAAAAAGCGCAAACCAAGATTTTGAAATATAGAATGAAAATAATATTTTTTGAATTTGCTAGAAGAAGTAGAGATAAAAGTTAGGAATTTAGGAAAGTATGGTAGAGAAAGAGATGAGGAATAGGACATAACAAGGGAAAGAAAGGCAAAAGAGAGGACGTTGAAGATAATAGAAGTGTAAACATGATGCCAACACTGTAAAAAGTACATGTAACTGTTTTAGCAGAGAGATTGAAGAAAGAGGTTAAGAAAAATAAGATAGAGCCACCAAATCAGACAGGGTTTAGAAAAAGAATGGTGGTGATGGACAACATATATGTTCTGAACTATCTAGTAAACAAGAGGATTAAAGCGGAAAAAGGGACAATGATCATTAGACCAAGGCGAAATAGAAAAACTTATGGTGAAAAAAGGGATAAGAAAGGGAGTAATAAAGTAAGTATTGGAAATTTTTAGAGAAAAAAAGCAGGGTCAATGCAGGATAAGAAGGAAAAGATATATACACTAGCATACGTAGACGACATAGTGCGGATGGCAGAGAATGAAAAAGGGATAGCGGGTTTAATTGCAGGATTAGAGAAATACTTAAAAGGTAAAAAAGCTGAAAAGCTGAATTTATATGTAGAAAACACAAAGATAATGAGGTTCAGAAAAGGAGAGGGGGGCAGAAAGTATGGACGTCGAGATGGATGGGAACATAGATAGAAGAAGTGAAGGAGTTTAAATATTTGGTGTATATTTTGCAAAAGAATGGAGATTACAGAGCACATATGAGAAAAAGGATAAAACAGCAGCAGGGGTAATGAAACAGATATGGGAAATAGGAAAAAGGAAGTTAAAAAAAATTGGAGAAGTAGAATGTGGTTATTTTATACGCTGATATGGCCGGTATTAAGTTATGGGGTAGAGGTAAGGGGATGGAAACAAAGGAAAGATATTGAGAGTTTACATGAAAGATATATAAGGTGGACATTAGGAATTGGAGGATGCCAGAATATATGGTGAGAGAAAGAGCACGAAGGGATCAATTAAGTATTATAGCGGGAAAGAGGGCATGAAAATTTAAAACAAAGCTAAGAGAGAGAAAGGGAGGGGAGTTGGCGAGAAGGTGTTTAATGGAGGTAGAAGAGAGGATAGGAAGGGTAACAAAATTAACATGGTGAGGAGAAAAAAGGAGGGTGTTCTTGAATGCTAGAGACATAGAAAACGGAGCTGGAGTGATGAAGAATGAAGAATATGACAAATAGGATATGAAGAATTGGAAAAAAGGACATACAGAGACAATTAATAGAAAGGTGAGGGATGATTGGAGAATCAAAGTACAATAAATGCTACAAGATGGTAAAAAAGAAAGGCTTACCAAGGTATTTAGTAAAGGGACGAGGAGAGAGAAGGTGGACCAGAATAGCAAGAGAGTATATAGAGGATAGATAAGAGAGAGAATGTATTGGGAAAAGGAAGAGAACAGAAACTGTAGAATATGTGAATGGGAGGAGGAAACATGAGAGCCCGTATGGGAAGGATGTAGCAGAGAAATGGAACATAAAGGAAGCTGGCAAATGATTGTGGTTCAGATTATAGGGGGGAATGGGTTAGGAGAAGAATAGATGAAAGATTTGGAGGATGCTAGGGGAGTGAATGAGAGTGCATGAAAAAATGCATCTGAAAAAAAGCAAATTTTAGGACAAAAAAAGTGAAAGAATAAGGGAACGGAAATCGCCTGGCTTAGAAGCGCAAAGATTGTAAAAATAGATATGTAATAGCATTAGTAGACTAAGATGAGTTTGCGTTCTCCATCTCCCTCCCCCCCTCTCTCTCTCTCTCTCTCTCGCTTGCACTTGCACTTGCGCTTTCCACCGCTCGCTCGCTCAATCGTTTCCTAGTTTCAAATTTTAAGGTTAAGATTTTTTTCGTTTGTTTAATATGTAAGCGCAAATATTGTAAGTCACGTAAACCCTTAGGGGACACATTATGAATAAAGAAGAACTTACAATTCAACTATTCCATTTTTAGTTGAAAATTTAACTATTTGGTTAAAAATTTGTCTCTTTTGTTGAAAATTAAACTTTTCCGTAAAAAAATTTCTTCTTCGTTAAACGTTTTTAAAATGATTTATTATGAAACGTTTGCAAATCATACTAATTATTAAAAATTCGTCGTTTTCGCAGAACTCAACTAGCTCCAAGTATAGCTTTTTTTCAAATAATTTATTTCATTGAAAACTTATCTATACCGCTTTTACTTGAAAATTGAACTGTTAAGTTTGAATTCTTCTATCTTGATAAAAAATAATTTTTTGTTTGAAAATTAACCAAGCTGTTAAAAAAATGTACGTGGTTCGTTGACCGTTTTGAAAAATAATTATTACTAAACGTTCGAAAATGACAATGAAGGTTGATTTTTTGTTATTGTAAAAAGTAATTTTCAAAAGGAAAAATTAACTTTTTGATTTTTATTATAATATTCAAAAATTTGGTTCGAAATTCATACATTATGTAAAAATATATTAGAATATACAACTAATTTAACAAATATAATAACATAATAATCATTTGTCATTTATTATTATGTATTCTATATTATTAAGTTATAATCGATATAATTGCTACATAATTATTATTGAAATATATTATCATATAATTTGTGAAAAAATCGGCTCTTTTGGTAGAAAATTATTCTACTTTGTAAAAAACTCATTTTTTCAATGTATTTTTAAACAAAATTATTATTGAAAGGTCAAAAATTAAAATAAAGGTGAACAATGCCTTTTTTATTTTTAAAAGTAATGTTTTAAATTAAAAATTTAAAAACTCTAAGGTATTTTGTTTGAAATTCTTCTATAAAAATGTATCTGTTTATGTTACAAACTCATGTATTTGGTTTATACACTATGGTTATTAATGAAACTGTTTGGTTAAAAATAAATTTTGTTGTTGTTGAAAAATCATCTTTTTGATTTAAAAATTTAAATCTTTTAGTAGATGTATTATTTTTTTTGTTAAATAATATCTATTTTGTTGAAAATGCAATATATTTCGACTTCAAGTCATAAATAATTTAAACGCCTAATATAAAGTTGTATATACAACCTCAAATGATTTAAATATTTTGTATCTTTATAGTTGCCAAATTTTCTTTTAAAAAAAGCCATATTTTTTTAAAGTTTTTTTGAATCATTACCGAAGCAACTAAACTAAATTAATTGGTCCATATAAAATCAAAGGGATTGATCGTTCCTAAATTAAAAGATGGTTTCACTTATCATCCCCCTCGGAAACTAATCCAGATAATCACCTAGAAGACATTGTTTGGATTAGCTATAAGACGAGACTGTCGAGGGCAGATCTGATGGTAATAGCGTCTGCAAACAAAACGCAAAGACCTCCCAAGGTTTTGCTTCGAAGATGCAAGACGTATTTATTTCGAGGTTTACCCCTCGGATAGGGGTAATCATTCGCAGAGCTGAAGAGGGCGGTACCCTTTTTCTCACAGGCTTGTGCTTTGCTAATCCGAAACCCATATCGACGGCCGTAGACGAAATGTCTAGGGGTGGAAGACTTGGCCACCGATCGAATGAACACCCATAGTGAAGCCAAAAATCTCCTCTAGCCCTGGATATATTTTTTCCTCCATCCTCGAGCCTTGGTCGTTACTTTGATGACAGCTATAAGCTCTTCATTGAGCTGGGCCGACACGTAGGCGCCTGAAGTTTAGGGATATCTGGCTCCATACTTTGTGGGCCTAATGATGCAAGCAGTTTCATAATCAAGATTTTTTTTTATGTTATTATCTTGACCAGGGTAAAAGAATGTAAAGTCGTTCTTTTTTTTACTGCTGGCCACATATTAAATATATTGGCTCAATCATGTTATTTTAAACAAAAAAATGCACACACGACTCTTTAAAAAAGAAGAAAGCGTGAAGAAACTTAATTTCTAATTACACTGAATTTATCCACACAGTTTAAAATAGAGAAAAATTATATTTGCACATTTTTGTGTGTAGCTATTCAAAAAAGGTGCGAGAAGTTAAAATTTGATAATTTTAAGGGAAAATTTAAGGAATTTAAATGAGATTAAAATCAAATTTAAAATCCTATTTAACGTCCAATAATCAAGTTATTCAGCAGAATTCTTGAAAATAGAACCCAGAATCTGAGGACCAAACTTGGATAAATATCATAAAATCTTCCTTTTGCAATCTGAAAACAGATTCATAAAAATTAAAAGAAAAAAATTATTGTTTTGAACAAAAATAAAAAATAGCAAAGAAAAATGAGAGGGCAACAAACAAAATCCCGTTTCTTCTCTTCTTCATTTTTTTCGTCCTTTTCGTTTCTATCATTATCAAAAGAATTTTTTTTTTTTTTAGGAAATTTTTGTTCGGAAACGTTTGCCATGATCCCAAAAAAAGAAATTTTGTTCTTTTTTTTATAGGATTTTTTTCAGATTGCTGTAGGAACGTTTTATGGATGTTGTCAAAATTTATTTGCTAGATTTTTAGTTTTATTTTCAGGAATTTTGCACAATTATTAGGCAGGAGGGGCCCCCACCCCTACTCCGTCCTTGAGGTTACTTTTGTCAAGCGACGTTCATTGGCTGCCTCGGCCCTGTATCGTTTAAAAATTCATATATTTTTTAGAAACTTCAACGCTTTTGCTTAAAAAATGTAACCTATTTGGTGGAAACTTTAATTTCATCATTTGCACTTTGAACTATTTTTTTAAGCTTTATCTTTTTTAAAGTAATTGAAATTTTTTGATTTAAAATTTGAATAGGATTTAATTGGAATGTGAACAGTTAGATTTTTTGTTAAGAATAAAAACTTTGCAGTTAAAAATTTAACTTATTAATTAAAATATGGACTTCTTTGTTAAATAAAATTAAATTTAAAGTACATAAAAATAAATTTTTTCAGTACAAAATTAATTTTCTTTCTGTAAAATTCATCGAATTGTTGTGTGACGATATCTGTTAATTCGAATCAAAATTATGATTTTGATACCAATTTTTACAAATAAAACATTTTTATTCTTAAGTCTGATTTGCAGGGTCTCGCAAAAAACCCCACTAGTAAAAATTCTGGTTTTGCGAGTTTTTGGAGTTAATTATAATTTATGTGTTGTGTTTTTTAAATACAAATAGTTTATAATACCTAAAGCATTACTTTCTGATGATAATTATATGAAAAAAATGTTGTAGAATTTTTTTAAGAAAACAAATTGGAAATTGGATATACACCAATAGAAGATTAGTTATTCTTAAAGAACAACGTACTTTTTAATTTGATGTAGAAATTATTCCTTAATTCCAGCACATATTCAACAACATCTAAGAAAGTTTTTTGTTCGCAATTTGAACGATAATTTATCCTCTAGGTTTCAAAAAACTAAATTTACATTCCAAACAAAATGTGTGCGATTAAAAATTGAAAACTTAGTAAAAAATATTAAAAAATTGGGTCAATATTCAAATTACTTCAAATATAAATTATTAAGAGTTATATCTGATGGCTCTATTATTAAGGTTTTCGATTCAGAAGAACAAAGTCTTTGAAATTTAAAATATATAAAACGAGATGATTGTATTAAAAAATTTAATTTACTCAAGAGTAGGTCTGTAATTTTTAAGAAAGATATTAACGATTTTAGATCATATAGATGTTTCAAAAATTTATCAAATGTTGAAATTCCAGATGAGGTTGCTGAAACTTTAACTTTGGGAAACAATGCGAGCGTTCCGTTTAATGTGAATAAAATTCCTCTTATATTCCATAAAAAACATTGCAGATGTTGATTAAAAATTTTTTAAATGAACATAAAGATTTAATTTTTGTCAAAGCCGACAAGGGCTTTCAAACCTTTGCAGCTATTAGGGATGACTACAATAAAGCAATTGAAAATATTCTTAAAAATAATATTCTATATAATAATATAAAAACCAATTTGGTTCTAACAATGAAAAAAATGTAACGACATAGTCATTAGATGCGAAAAGAAAAGATGGATCAATGATAGAGTTGCATACAGTTTAAAAACTCATAATAGTATTGTTGCAAAAGCTCATGTTCTCCCAAAAATCAATAAACCAAATTTAAGTTGGAGATTGATTGTTTCAACTATTGGTTCTCCTATTTATAATTTATCAAAATACATGCCTAATATTTTGAAACTAGTTTCACAAAGCACTAGTTGGTCTTTAAAAAATAGTTGACAACTTAAAGATATTCTTAAAAACATTAACGTACCAAAAACACATTCAATAGTTTTCTCAGATATTGTGTCACGGTTTTTTACTTCATAAAGTGTCTTTAGCCTTTTCAACGATTTACAGCCTTAATTGTCTCCTACTCATATGTTCGTCGTTGTCCAAAACACTGTAAAGGTTGTTATATTACCAATTAAAAATGTATTTCAGTTACGAAATGAAAAAGCCTCTTTAATTTTTATGAGGTTCTTTCTAACTTCTCTTTATACTTATCTGTGCTTGGAGTCATAATTTTAAACTTTTAAAACTAAAACAACGTACTTTAACTTGACAATTTTGACATTTTTGACAATTTTGAAACAGGCACGCAGTGATGCCGAAACGTCAAAATAAATGGAGTTATAAGGAAAATCTCTGTTTTGTTTTAATTTGATGTGACCGTAAGACATAATTAAAAAATTCTATAATATTTTTATACATTGTCGGTCAAAGATTAGATTGATCTTGGTTTTCTAAATCTTTATATTAGATAATTATATGTTAATATAAATTATTTAAATAATTTATTGTTTTCTATAGTAAAGTAATGTTCTCTTCGAATAGAGTTAGAAAGTTGTAAGTTTTTCCAAATGTTTCCAGTCCTTTTCAACTTTTTAGTTACAAGGAGGCAATATTCAATTAAATTTCACAGATATTTTTGTACGATTCTTCACTTTATATCCACTCAGAAATGGGAGTAGGGTAATAATTAATTAAAGATGATAAGCATAATTGTGTTAACAATTTATTATTATCTTTTATAATATACATTTTGCACAATTATAGAAAGGTGCGGATTTTTCTGAAATATTCGACTTTTTGTCCACATTGCGCTTAGTGTGATTTGATAATTAATGCACTTTAACAAACATAATGCTTAAACAAATTATAATTATTTTTGACAATCTTTTTGGATGTATATGCTAGAAAGTTTGGTTTCTTTTCTGGTATTTTAAGCATTTTCTTAGATTTCTAGTTATATACAAATAATAAATAAACCTTGAAAATCAAGAAGAGTTATTTTTTAAATAGTATTTAATTCACTTTATTGTTCTGTATCAATAATTTGATAATGTTTACAATATATTAATTAAAAAAAAAAGTTTGTTAATCACTACTTCGAAAAATCTACATTTAATATAAAATTTAAATAATATTTTAAATATCTATTTCTATTTCAGAAAAATGTATCCAGAAACAAAAATTCTTTACAAAATAAGGATCTCTGTCTCTCATTCATAAATTATATAACAGCCAAAGAAAAATTAAAGATTTGTCAAGAGGCATCAACTTACTGGAAATAATATAAGAGAAGATATTCACAAGCAAAATATAAATTTCTGAATCAATAAGTTTTGATTAATTGCAACAGTGAAAGGTAGAGAAAATGTTAGAAATTTCAGAAAAACTGCAAATTTGTAGTATTATTTGAAAATAAATACAAAAGTTAAAAAAGTTCGAAAAAACCCAACTTTCTAGGATAACTTTTAAAGAAGATGGACACAAATAAATTGTGTATTTTGAGATTGGAAAAAAATCAATTTTTCAAGAATAAATTTATGTCTAAAAACATGAAAAAATTCTATCATTATGAAAGTAGTTTTCTAAACTTTCTCACTTTTCGGCTCATTATAGACATAAATATCAATAGAATAGAAAAAAGAGGGTGAAAAAGAGAAAGAGTCAACCAAAAACCAACCTCTCACTCTTTCTCTTTCTTCGTCCTTTTGATACTACTTGGGGACCAACATGTTTCGAGGCCAATTTAGACCTCCTCATAAGGGAAAAATTTATAGGAAAAACTAGGGTATAAAATAAAAAGATGATGTAACCTAAAAATAAATTATTTCAATGGATATTCACTGAAAAATGATAATTTCTAATATAGTATATATGTTTATTGAGAAATGATTGTTCAGAAAAATGGTTCATTTTTTCTTAAAAAAATTAACAGTAAATTATTTAAATCTAATTAATGAATCTATCTCATACTTTGTTATATCTGAAGAGATCCCTACTCAAATTAATGGCTTTATGAAGCTACTTTCATCTTTTTATTAGTAATTATGTAAAAATGAGTTACTCCCTGTGTTTATTAGAAAACTGTTTCAAAAAACACACTACATAATCCTGTCACAGATTCTGATAGTTATAAAAAAAAACACTTTGAAAACTGTTTTAGAAACACACACTAGATTTATTTAGTAATATTAAAACAATCCAAAATTCTTCATTATTAAATAAAAACCGAAAGAAGCTATAAATATGGGATTGTAAAAATTAAAGAAATGTTATAAAAACTTAACCCCATAAAGTAACTAAAACATGATATTCATAAGCCAAATTAGAAAAAAGCATAAAACATTGAAAAACCATGAATTTGAAATAATATTATCACTTAAAAAATTAAATCACAGAATAAAAACATTAAGGTATTATTATAATAATAATGATAAAATTGTGAATGTACTCAATGGCACATAATAAGAAAATGCACATATTTTTAATATATATATATATATATATA
>JAAAKG020048908.1:4110-18505 GCA_010014905.2 Druon quercuslanigerum
GAAAATTAATCTTCTTTTGTTGAAGTTAAATTTTGCTCATTTTTAAATTAACTTTTTATTATTGACATATCAATTCAACATTTGGTTGAAAGTGTAACTAGTTTATTTAAAAAGCTATTTTTGGTTGAAAATTGATCTTCTGTGTGTTGAATTCAACAGTTTTTATTTAAAATAAAAAAAATGTTGGTTGCTAATTCTACTACTCCTTTCAAAGTAAAATTACTTGTTGAGTAAAAAATATTTGTTTGTTAAACATTTTTTTTTGTTTGAAAATTATTATTTTTTTTATTGAAGTCAAATGTTGTTTTTTTTTATTAACCGTTTTTTTAATGCAAGATAAATTCATATTTTTCGGTTGAAAATTTTTTTTTTGCTGAATTTGACTGTTCTTATTTAAAATTATAAGCTTTTTTGTTAAAAATTCAACTATTTGTTTGAAATTTGAACTACTTTTGTTGAATAATAATTTTGCGGTTGATAATGTTTTTTTTGTATTCAACAGTTTTTATTTAACATAAAAAATTGTTGTTTGATAATTCTACTACGTGTCTGAAAGTAAAATTACTTGTTTGAAAAGTAATTTTTGTTTGAAAGTTTATCTCTGGTTGAAAATTAATTTTTTTTTGTGCTAAAAATTCAACCATTTTGTTTTTATTGGTTAAATATTTACTGATTTACCTTTTTTTAGTTGAAAACTCAACTGGTTTTTTAGGAAAATTGTAGTTTGGCTTGAAAATTCCACAATTTCGTTGAATTTATTTTTGTTGAGTTAAAAATTTTTGTTTGTTAAAAATTATTAAATTTCTTCTTTTCTGCTTAATTTTAACTGTTTTTATTTAAAATTATAATCTTTTTTGTTGACAATTCAACTATTTGTTTGAAATTTA
This sequence comes from Druon quercuslanigerum, assembly GCA_010014905.2. Lineage (NCBI taxonomy): Eukaryota > Metazoa > Arthropoda > Insecta > Hymenoptera > Cynipidae > Druon > Druon quercuslanigerum. The sequence continues at coordinate 4,998 of JAAAKG020048908.1, forward strand.
AACTAATTTTGTCGAATAGTCGTTTTTCCGTTGATAATGTATCTTTCTTTCATTCAAAATTAACTGCCTTGTTTGAAAACTCATTATTTTAATTGAAAACTCCAGTTAAATATTCCATAATTAATAAATTAAAGATTCATAATTTTAGTTGAAAATTCGCCTTTTTGATTAAAAATTCCACTATTCCAGTTGAATATTTAACATTCTATTTAAAAATTTAACAAGAAAAAATTGTACTAGTTTGGAAATGTAACTTTTTTTGCAAATTTGTTAAAAATTACAAAATTTTGTTTTGGTTGAAACTACATTTTTCTTTCAAAATTCAACATTTTTCTAATGAAAATTTAATTACTTGGTTAAAAGTAAAACTCTTTCGTTACAAATTAATTTTCTTTGCTTGAAGACTCATAATTTTAATTAAAAATTCATCCATGCTGAAAAATGAGCTATTTTGTTTATCCTTTTATTTTTTTTAAATTTAAAATTCCACTATTCCTGTTGAAGATTTATCATTTTAGTTGAAAATTGATCTTTATAGATTAAATTTCGCTTATTCCACTTGAAGATTTTTAATTGTAGTTGAAAAATCATTACATTGGATAAAATTTTTGTTGTGGAAAATTAATTTTTGCAATGAAAATTAAATTATTCTATTTTGTGTTAAAAACTTATCTTTTTTAATTCAAAATTCAACTATTTGGTAAACAATTTATGTGTTTTGTTAAAGATTTAAGATTATTGTAGAATATTTTCTTTATTTTATTTGAAAATGTAACTTTTCTTTCCTCAAAATTAGTTTTTTTTTGTCGCAAATTTTTTATATATGATTTAAACTGAAAAGGTAATTATTCAAATTGAATATTCCATAATTTTAGTTGAAAATTCATCCTTATGGTTGAAAATTTAATTATTAAATTAAATATTCATGATTTTAATTAAAAATTCCACTATTCCAGTTGGAGATTTAACATTCTACTTGAAAATTTAACTAGTTTGGAGATGTAACTTTTTTTTGCAAATTTGTTAAAAAATACAATATTTTTTTGGTTGAAACTACATTTTTCTTTCAAAATTCAACTTTTTCGTAATGAAAATTTAATTACTTGGTTAATAGTAAAACTCTTTCGTTACAAATTAATTTTCTTTTTTTAAAGTCTCATAATTTTAATTGTAAATTCATCCTTTATTTATTTATTTTACTTTATATATTTTAAGTTTAAAATGGAGTTAAAAATTAATTTTTTTGGTTAAAAATTCAATTAGATTCATCATTTTAGTTGAAAATTTACCTTTTTGATTTAAAATTCCACTATTCCATTTAAATATTTATCATTCCAGTTGAAAATTCATCACTTTTTATGTAATATAAATTTAATTACTTGCTTAATAGTAAAAATCTGTAGTTACAAATTAATTTTCTTTGTTTGAGGACTCATAATTTTAATTGAAAATTCATCCATGCTGAAAAATGAGCTATTTTGTTGAACTTTTTATTTATTTTTTATTTGAAAATTAAGTTAAAACTTTATTGTTTTGCTTAAAAATTCAATTAGATTCATCAATTTAGTTAAAAATTTACCTTTTTGATTTAAAATTCCTCTATTCCATTTAAATATTTATCATTCCAGTTGAAAATTCATCACTTTTTTTGAAAATGTAATATTTATTTTCGCAAATTAGTTTCTTTTTTTTTGGTCGAAAATTATGTTTTTTGTTAACGGAAAATGTATTTTGTTTGAAATTATTATTTTTTCAGTAGAAAAAAATCTTCTAAGTTTAAAATTAATCTTTTCGGTTGAAATTCAATTTTACCAGTTAAAAAATTATCATTTTAGTTGAAAATTTATCTTTTTGGTTTAAAATTCATCTATTCCAGTTAAAGATTTTAAATTGTAGTTCAAAAATTATTACATTGGATAAAATTTTGGTCGTGGAAAATTAATTTCTCTAATAAATATTAAGTTATTCTATTTTGCGTTAAAAACTGTTTTAAAATTCCACTATTCCAGTTGGTGATTTATTATTTTAGTTGAAAATTTATCTTTTTTGTTTGAAATTTATCTATTCCAGTTGAAGCTTTTAAATTGTAGAAGAAAAATCATTACTTTGAATAACATTTTTGTTGTGGAAAATTAATTTCTGTAATAAAAATTAAATTATTCTATTTTGTGTTGAGAACTGATATTTTTATATTAAAAATTCAACTATTTGGTTAAAAATGCATCTTTTTAGTTTAAAATTCAACTATTTGGTAGAAAAATTATGTGTTTTGTTGAGAATTCATATTTGTTTGGTAGAAACTAATCTTCCTGCTTGAAATCAAGATTTTCTGTTAAAAATACACGTTGTTTAAAATTAAAATGAAATTATTACAGTTGAAGTCATAATTTTAGTTGAAAATTCATAGGCTTAGTTGAAAATTATTTTTTCCTAATTGAAAATTTAACTATTCCATTTTTTATTAAAAATGTTTTTATTTAAAAATTAATTTATTTTGTTGAAAAATCGTCTTTGTCGGTATCAAATTAATTTTATTGTTTAAAATTTATCTTTTTGCTTGGAAATTCAAGTATTCGGGTTAAGAATTCATCATTTTAGTTCAAAATTAATCACTTTGGTTAAAAATTGGTCTTTTTTGTGAAAAATTAATTTTTAAAACTGAAAATCAAACAATTTTGTTTCTTTTAAATTTAACATATTAATATTTTTAATTTAAAAATACAACTATTTTGTTTGAAAATGCAATATTATTGCATGGTGTTTTTAGTATTATTTAATTATTTAAATAATCGATGTTTCTAATATATTTAAGTTATTATTATATAATAATGATTCTACATTTAACTCCCTAGGGAGTAAAAAGTGCTTTTCATTCTCTAGGGAGTTAAAATTTCGATAAAAAAGTATTTTTTCTCTGCAAATCGAATAAAGATATTGATTTTTTTCACAGATAAACGTCGTTTTGCCAGAGGAGAAGAGCAAAACAGACTACAAATTCGAATTTGATACAGCAATTAGTGCAGATGGAGGAGAATTGAGTATCTCACTCATACCGATTTTCGAATCCGATTTGAAATTAAATTCTGAGGCCCCTCAGAGATGGGCCTTAATTTTGCCTTCATCCTGGACTGGATCGAATTTAATGGGCGATCTTAAAACGCCTTCGACTGTGAAAATTCCAAAAGGAGAAGGAAAATATGAAATTCGAATTAATTTAGATGTCGTGGCTTGCAAGACCACAGAATGTATACCAAAGAAGGTTTTGGTAATTTTTAATGTGAATCAAAAATCTAATGCTCCTTCGACTGTGGTGGAAAAAAAGGAACTGATTTTGAAATAGTTGTTTATTTTTAATAATAATTTCTTGACATAGTTTTTAATCATGTTTGCAATCTGTAATTGAGTTTGGAGTTTATTTACTATGAGATATTTTTACTAACGCCTTTTTACAATTTTTATAATCATTGAGAAATAGTTCAATGTATTATCTTTTTTCGAAATAAAAAAGATTGGGAGTGATTTGGTGTTTTTAATGAGTATATTTATATATTTATTCATATATTTATATTGAAAAAGAATTTGAAAGGTTTTAGAACAATTACAATTTTTTAAATAAAAAATGTTTTAGTTTAAATGTTAAATAAATGTTATTACATATTTTCAATGTTTTGGAATTATTGGAAAATAATTTAAATCTTGAGACAATGTCAAAAATTGCAAATGTTAATTTTTAAAGAATTTGAGAAAAAGAAACTTTTCAAGAATTTTGAAAGTTTTCAAGAAAATACAAAATGCAAATTTAAAAATATTTAAAAAACTGTTCCATATTTCGAAAAACGTCGACAAAAATTTTAAGAAATATTTAGAAAGTTTTAAAAATTGTGAAAATAATAAAAAATTTGATTTTGGATTTGATTAATGGGAAATTTTTTATTTGAAAAAAATTCATTTTAAGAAAACATCTGCAAAGACATTTAAAGTTTTTTAAAATCGTTAAGAAATAATTTGAAAGATCTCATAGCAATCTTTGGAATAATTCGAGTAATTATAAAAGATATTCAGGAATTTTATCATTTTTTTAAAGATTAAAAATATTCTAAATTTTGAAAGATTGTCGAAAATTAAAAAATATAAATATAAGACATTGTAAATACAAGACAATTACAATTTTTTAAAATTAAAAATGTTTTACTTTAAATGTTAAATGTTAAATAAATGTTATTACACCTTTTTAATATTTTACAACTTTTGAAATTATTCGAAAATAATTTAAATTTTGAGACAATGTCAAAAAATTTTGAAATGTTGATTTTTTAAGAATTGGAGAAAAAGAAGCTTCTCAAGAATTTTGAAAGGTTTCAAGAGAATACAAATTTTTCATTTTTATACAATAATTTTAAATGTAAATTTCAAAATATTGAAAAAATCCCAGATTTCTAAAATTGTCCAAAAATGCAATTTCAGAAAAATTCCAATCATTTTAAGAAGTATTTAGAAAGTTTGAAAAATTGCGAAAATAATTTAAAATTTGATTTCAAAAGTTTTTTAAAATCGTTATTGGAATAATTCGAGTAATGCTAGAAGATATTTAGGAATTATATAATTTGTTTAAAGATTAAAAATATTCTAAATTTTGAAAGATTTTCATAAATTAAAAAATATAAGTAAATTTTTTTATATTATACATTTCTGAAATATTCAAAAATCTTTTGGAATTTTCTCGAGAAACTTAGGAAAACTATATTTATATAACTTAATTTGGTTCAATTTTTTTATACGAATTCAACTCTTCTTGATTTAATTTAAAAATATTTTTAGTTGAAATATCAAATTTAGATTTTTTGTTGATAATTTTTATTGTTGTTAAAAATTCAACTACTTGGTGAAAAGTTGAAATAATTTCTTAAAAATTCATTTTTTCATCGAAGATTCATCATTTTAGTTAAAAAAAACTTTTTTTAAGGGTAAAAATGTAACTATTTTGTTGAAAATTCGTTCTTTTTGATTGTAAATCAAATTATTTAGTCAAAAATGTAAATTTTATATTGAAAAAGAATCTGGAAGGTTTTAAGACAATTACAATTTTTTTTAATTAAAAAAGTTTTAGATTAAATTTTAAATGTTAAATAAATGTTATTACATATTTTGAATGTTCTACAATTTTTGAAATTATTGGAAAATAATTTAAATCTTGAGACGATTTCAAATAATTTTAAATGTTAATTTTCAAAGAATTGGAGAAAAAGAAGCTTCTTAAGAATTTTTAAAGTTTTCAAGAGAATACAAATTTTTCATTTTGATACAATAATTTTAAATGTAAATTTTAAAATAATGAAAAAAACTGTTCCAGATTTCTAAAAACTTCGACAAAATTTTAAAGAAATATTAAGAAAGTTTTAAAAATTGCGAAAAAAGTTTAAAATTTGATTTTGGATTTGTTTCATGGAAAATTGTTTATTAAAAAAAATTTTTTTAAGAAAATATCTCCAAAGACTTGTGAACATTTAAAAAGTTTAAAAAAAAATAAAAATTCGTTCTTTTTGATTGTAAATCAAATTATTTGGTTAAAAATGTAAATTTTATATCGACAAAGAAACTGGAAGATTTTAGGACAATTACAAGTTTTTTAAATTAAAAATGTTTTAGATTAAATTTTAAATGTTGAATAAATATTATTATACATTCTAAATGTTTTACAATTTTTGAAATTATTGGAAAATAATTTCAATCTTGAGACAATGTCAAGAAAATTTTAATGTTAATTTTTAAAGAATTGGAGAAAAAGAAGCTTCTTAAGAATTTTTAAAGTTTTCAAGAGAATACAAATTTTTCATTTTGATACAATAATTTTAAATGTAAATTTTAAAATAATGAAAAAAACTGTTCCAGATTTCTAAAAACGTCGACAAAATTTTAAAGAAATATTTAGAAAGTTTTAAAAATTGCGAAAACAGTTTAAAATTTGATTTTGGATTTGATTCATGGGAAATTTTTTATTAAAAAAAAAAACCATTTTAAGAAAACATCTGCAAAGTCTTGTGAACATTTTAAAAGTTTTTTATAATCGTTAAAAAATAATTTGGAAAATCTCAAGGCAATCTTTGAAATAATTCGAGCCATTATAGAAAATATTTAGGAATTTTATCATTTGTTTAAAGATTAAAAATATTCTACATTTTGAAAGATTTTCGAAAATTAAAAAATATAAGAACATTTTTTTATATTATACATTTCTGAAATCTTCAAAAATCTTCTGGAATTTTCTTGAGAAACCTAGGAAAACTATATTTATATAACTATATTTGGGTAAATTTTTTTTAGACGAATTCAACTCTTGATTTAATTTAAAAATACTTTTAGTGGAAATATCAAAACTACATTTTTTGTTAAGAATTCTTATTGTTGTTAAAAATGTTAAAAATTCGTTCTTTTCGATTGTAAATCAAATTATTTGGTTAAAAATGTAAATTCTATGTTGAAAAAAAAATCGGGAAGGTTTTAAGACAATTACAATTTTTTTAAATTAAAAATGTTTTAGATTAAATTTTAAATGTTAAATAAATGTTATTACATATTTTCAATGTTTTACAACTTTTGAAATTATTGGAAAATAATTTAAATCTTGAGACAATTTCAAAAAATTTTAAATGTAAATTTTTAAAGAATTGGAGAAAAAGAAGCTTCTTAAGAATTTAAAAATTTTTCAAGAGAATACAAAATTTTCATTTTGATACAATAATTTTAAATGCAAATTTAAAGATATTGAAAAAGAAATTTCCCAGATTTCTATAAATGTCGACAAAATGCAACTTTTTTTTATTTTTAAGATTTTTCAAACATGTTAGGAAAAATTCCAATCAATTTAAGAAACATTTAGAAAGTTTTAAAAATTGCGAAAAGAATAAAAAATTTGATTTTGGATTTGATTCATGGGAAATTTTTTATTAAAAAATATCCATTTTGAGAAAATATCTGCAAAGGCTTGTGAACATTTCAAAAGTTTTTAAAAATCGTTAAAAAATAATTTGGAAGATCTCAAGGCAATCTGTGAAATTATTCGAGTAATTATAGAAGATATTTTGGAATTTCATCATTTTTTTAAAGATTAAAAATATTCTAAATTTTGAAAGATTTTCGTATTATACATTTCTCAAATATTCAAAAATCTTTTGGAATTTTCTCGAGAAACCTATGAAAATTATATACATGTTTTGTTGAGAATTTTTATTGTTTGGGTAAAATAAAAAAGTCAATCTGTTTTTGATTTAGGATTAATATATTTTTTGAAAAAAATATCAACTATTACATTTTTCGTTCATAATTAATCTTTTTTTATTAAAAATTTGAATACTTGGTGGAAAGTTAGATGTACTTTCTTTTAAAAAAACTTACTTTTTTGGTTAAAGATTTATAATTTTAGTGAAAAATTCATTTCTGGCTACAAATATACTTAGATTTTTTTTTTAATTAATTTTTTAACTTAAAATTTAACGCTAACATTTTTTGTTTAAAATAGATCTTTTTTATTTGAAAATACGTTTTGGTTTGTGGAATATTTTGTTTTCAACTGAAAATTTATCTTATACATTTTGCCTTGAAAATTCATTTTTTTGCCACAAATTAAGCTACTTTGCTGAAAATTAAATTAGTTCGTTTATAATTAATTTTTTTTGGTTGATGATTTATCAATTTAGTTAAAATGTTAATTTCTTTGGTTGAAAATTTAACTATTTAAAATTTTTTTTCTCGTACATTAATTTTTTGGTTGAATTATCAACTGTTACGTTTTTCGTTAAAAATTCAACCTAGTTAAAATTTGAACATTTTGTTGTTGTTCAAAATTAATTTTTTATCTGAAAAATTTAACTATTACATTTCCGATTGAAAATAAATTTTTTTCTTAAAAAATCCATAGCTTTGGTTTAAAATTAAAATTTTTTCATGAACATTTGTATTCTTTGTTGTACAAAAAATTATTTTTTGTTAAAATTATTAACTATTATATTTTCTGTTTAGATTCCTTATTTTCCAATTGAAAATTAATCTTTTTATTTTATAATTTAACTATTTTCTAGAAAATTCGTTTTTCTTGGAAAATCCATTATTCCTTTGTTGAAAATTTGTCTTCTTTATTAATTTAACTGTTATTTCATATTAATTATATTGTATACCATCGCTTTAAAAAATAGCTAGAAAAAATAAATAACTAATATAAAATAAAATAAATAAAAAATACAAAAATATAGATGTACTCAACAACTTATTAATTAAAGTTTATTTTGTTATTATTTTACATTAAAGATAGTCTCTTTAAAAAATGTATTAAACTTTTTTTTAAATTCTGTATTAAAATTTCTGTTTAAGGAGAAATTTGTTTCAACTTCAAGGAACCGTTTCACTGCCCCGCATGTTAAAATACATTTTCTTTTATTCGGAGAAACGCTTTTCTGTAATATACTCCTACCGTAAAAAGATATTATGTTCTGGACAATAAAATTTTTAGTATAATTTCCCACTTTACAATCATTTTCAGATTTATGTAAACTATTTCTACTACGTTGAGATTTCCTCTCTGTTTCCATTTCTCTTGAAATAAAAAAAAATAATGCGTATAAATATCAACGCACGTTCTAAAAGTTACAGTTACTCCTCGAACATGAATAAGCTACATTTCTTCATCCTTGCTCTTGGTGCTTTTGAAAATACAAGTTAGTATTTTTTACTACACGATTTTTTAATTTTTTTGTCCAATTAAAAAAAAAAGTTATGAATAATTTGTCACGCCCCAAGAAATATAACTTACCTTTTATTTTTTTAAATTGAAAGATGGTTTCTCGTTTGAGAATTAAAGTTTAAAAAAAAAACTAAAAACATGGGATGATAACTACCAAATGAACAGAAATAAAATTGAAATTTATTTAATAAAATACAAACTGATAAATGATTAATGTTTTGAATAAGAAATATAAAAAGTGTAGGTTAATAGATCAGTTGTGACCCAATTAATGAATAAAGATTCAAAAGAATTAAACGTAATTGGAATCTGGATTTCCTTTTGAATCCGGTTTCTATAATCGTTCAATTTCAAAATGATATCATTTTGAACGCTTTTTGGAATAGCTACATTTTGAATTCTTTATCGAGGAGAAGGATGTAAATTTTGTTTTTTCAATTTTTTGTAATTGGAAGGGGGATGTCTTTTCTTGTTATGTTGCATGTTTTTTTTTTAATTTAAAAAAAATGGTTTATTTTTAATATTTTTATTGATTTGGAAGGGCGAAATTATGGTTTTTAATTTTTGTAATAGGGAATTTTTTTCTTTTTACATTTTTATTGGGATTAAGGGGTACTCCTGATTCAAAAATGTAGATAATTATTAAATTGAGAAATTATAAAATAGTTTTGATAGAGCTACATCTCAGACGTTTTTAAAAATAGAAAACAGGGATTTAGGAAAAAGCAAAAACGGATAGGTTGCGACAATCGATTTGTTGATTAGAAAATTGTTAAGATATAAAATTACAATTTATTGATATCAAGTTTACATATGTTATATGTGCCAGTTTTGTTTTATTATTATTTGATTAAATGGAACGCAGCATGGAACTGCTAGGAATTCTAAAACACCTCGTATTGGTGTCCACCCTTTAAAAAAAGGAAATTTAATGATGAGTTTCAAATTTACGTTTCAAAAAAAAAAAAAAAAAAATGGATAGCAACAGTTATAGTGGAAACGTACTAAAGATATTAATTTTTTGTCGCTTAAAATAAGGCCCTTTTGTAGAACTCGAGAATCTTGGTCAGGGACTCTGTTAGTAGAGTTGGCCGATTTCTCTTCCTTCACTATTGTTAGATGATACAATAGGAGAGTGGTAGGTTTTCTTAGGAGGGGTTTCTTGATTGTTAAGGGGGCTCACAGAGTTTAGCTTGAATTCTTTAGATTTAAAGTGTGAAACTCACTGATGTTAGAGTTATTTCATCAGTTGATTCACTTTTCAACAATTTCACAGATTCTAAATGTTATTATGAGTTCCGGAGAGTTCGTGGGCAGCGATTCGAAAGACCATTTTCTGACATTGATTTATAGCATGATGACACAAATCCTGGGATATTGTGTAGGTGAGAGGCCACGTGCCGGTGTTTGCAATGCATTTTCTTGAGGGGTAGTCGAAGACCACATATCATTATGACGTTTATGGCTTTTTCACCAATTGGTCCATAGTAGATGGGCCTCGCGTGTTTCTTCGTGGGGCTTGCTTCCTGCTGATTGGTTATGACGTCACTGACCGCGCATTCATATGATTCACATTGGTATTACTTGATATTTCTGAGAATTTTACATAGAATTTATAATATGATTCAGAATATAAATAGTAAATATTTATGACATGGTTTATGTATCTATGGTCAGTATGGTTGAGCGTTTCGGGTAACCCTTCAGTAATCAATAAGTTTTGCTCAGAGAATATATTCGAAGAATACTTTTATGGTAATGATGAATAGGTTATATATTATATCAAAACTTGATCATGAATATGTCCATTACTTACCAGTAAAATGGCCATGAAACGGACGAAAATCCTCGTATTTTTTAAAAAAGACCTCCATCCTTAACAATTAAATGTATTTCTAACTATCCTAAAAAGTAAAACACGACACCCCGCGCGTGCATGAACAGGTGCGTCTCCCGAAAATAAAGCAATCGTCTTACTGAATTCTGTCACTGCTGTTGTCCCAAAAGTTTGGCTCGTCGTTCGTCCCTCTGTCGGAACGCAGCGTTCTCAAAATAAAAGAGTTGATGTCTTGAACACAGGGCGCGCTGACGCTCGTGAATTTAGCTGCCCAGTGGTATGTATAAGTACCGCAGTCGTCCTAAATTTCTTTCCGTGTAGATGCTAATTTCAAAGTTTTAGGAAATACTGAAAACTTCTAATGGTAGAGGTTTGGCCGCCTTTCTCAGGTCGGAGTCTAGAGGATCGATAGTTCTCCTATTATTTGAATTCTCCTGTTTATGGCAACCTTATAAACTGGTCGTTAAGTGAAGATTGTTTCTAAACTTGAGCTGATGATGACTTTTAAACTGATATCTATATCATAATAGCTATATTTATGTACATTCCCAAAGATATCTTTTACCTAATATATTTGACGTTGTCTTTCTTCAGATTCATATATAGTTGAATGATATTAAAGTAGGGTTGGGTCTAGGTTCCAATAACCGTCTATTTGCGGCCACGTGATAGAGGGAAAAAATCTAAATATCCAATTAGAAAGGAGGATTTTAGATATGTGCAAATTAGGCATTTTAAGTTGCTGCCGATGGAGACAAAATAATACCAATTGCATGCGATAATACTTTATTTTTATTAACTTGAAAAAAATAATTTTTCACCATAAGTGTATTTGATCTTTATTTTTCAAAAGCTGTTTAACTGAATAATAAAATCGTTACAACCCAGGAAACAAAAATCCATTCACTCCTTTCGAATGGGTTTCGAAGGCTTCTGAATTGTGTATTTGTCACTGGAATTCCAGATTGTCGCCGATTGGTTTTTTAAAGACTTTTAGACGCTATAATTTTTTGGACCAACTTATATGCCGCAAAAACATGTACAACATCTAGAACTGAAATAGCAAAAGGAATCTTGTAGACGTGCGCATGATTTCTTTTAATCCTTTGATAATTTATAAATTTTAAAAATCGTGTGAAATATGGCAGCTTAACCTCCCTGGCGGACCCAAAGGAGCCTCTACAAAGTACCTGTCAAGAGCCCACTGGATCCCCTTTCGGTTCCTTCTTAAAAACTAAATAAAAAACAGCAAGATCAACTTTCAAATAGTTAAAATTCGGATTTTACGTTAAAATTTCTATTAAAAACTCATGGAGTAATCGCAATACTTTTTCTTGCAGCGTTAAAACTCTCCATTATTTTAGAAATACGAGGTGTGATAAAAAAATAACGAGACTTTTCGTTTTCTGCCAATAATATTTATTTATTCGTGAATATCGACTTTGTCCCTTTCAAAGTAGTCCCCCCCGGATATAATGCACTTATTCCAGGGTGTTTTCCAATTTTCAAAGCACTTTTGAAATTCACTTTTCGATATGGCATTCAGCTGCTTCAGCGATTCTGCTTTTATCTCATTGACGTCGTCAAAACGTCTTCCTTTCATGGATTTCTTCATCTTTGGGAATAGGAAAAAGTCATAGGAGGCCATACCCGATGAATATGGTGGTTGTGGAATCAATACGGTGTTGTGTTTGGCCAAAAACTCACGAACAAGCATTGAGGCATGAGCATATTGCATTATCGTGGTGCAGTCGCCATGACTGATTTTGCCACAAAATTGGCTTTTTCTTCGTATTGCTTTACGCAAACGGCGTAAAAATTCTACATAATATTCTTTATTGATTGCTCGACCTTTAGGTAAGAACTCATAATGTACTAAACCGTTGAAATCGAAAGACACAGTGAGCAAAACCTTCACATTTGATCGAACTTTTCGTGTTTTTTTCGCTCCTGGTGACTTTGAATGCTTCCAAGTGCAAGACTGAGCCCTAGTTTCAACGCCATATCCATAAACCCATAATTCATCACCTTATATGGTTCGATCGAGCAATGTACGGTCGTTATTCATTTCATTTAGTAAATCTTGAGCGATGTCATGGCAATATCGCTTTTAGTCGAAATTTAGCAGTTTCGGGAGAAATTTTGCTACCACACGTTTCATTTGTAAAACAACCTTAAAAATTGTTTGACATGAGTCGTATCATTTTTTCCAATTTCTCGACGGTATCGTCCGTTACCGATGTGCGAGGACACTCATGGCGCTTGTCATCTTCAACATCTTCCCATCCATTTTTAAAACGGTTTAACCACTCGAAAACTCCTGCTCGGCTCAAATCCGAGTCAGCAGAAGCAACTTTTAATATTTGAAAAACAGTACTGTACTTTATTGCATTTTTGTAACGAAACGAGCACACTAAAACATGGATAACTTCATTGACAGCTGATGGCAGAGTAAACCGGCTCTTCCAAAGTAACGGATGGGACATTTGTACGCAGAAAAACTTGAAAGTCTTATTTAAAACAACTATATCTTGTTTAATTTAGGCTATCTGTACAAAGATGCATGAACTTGAAATTTTCTAGATTTCAAAATTTAATTAAAGTGAATAATTTCCATGTTATAAGACGAACAAAAGGGTAACGGATGTGACTCGTAGGGACTCACTTCCAGAATTACTTTTACTTTTAAGCAGAACTCTGCGAACTGAGAATAGTTATGACATCAATTTTTTGTAATGGATTTGTATACTGTTGTTTTCTTTTCATACATATCTAGTTTAAAAATATGTGAAATAGAATTTAGGATAAAATTTTTCTTTTAGGTAACGGATGGGACATAGCAAGGTAACGGATGGGACATGTACGATCAGGAAGATCGTTTGCAGGCTTTACAGATAATATATCTTCAATGTGAACTAGGAATTAAAAGAAGTTGAA
>JAAAKG020048919.1:0-18503 GCA_010014905.2 Druon quercuslanigerum
GTGGTAACGTTATAAGGGTAAGTAATGAGACATTATTATTATTTCTTAATTTATTTTGAAATATACTAATTTTAATGCTGTAATATTAGGGATCATTACAAATCAATATTTAAAGATAAATTTTGAAAATGCTAGTTTGAGATATGTACACATTTGCTTGTTTTGACTCTTCCAGCTCCGAAATTTACCTCTGTTTTCCACTTATTTTCCCCAATAAATCGATAAAACAATATAAACAAGTGCTCAACACAAATAATTTTTATGTTCTAGTTTGAATATAAAATTCCTCGTCTGAAGAAAGATGCAATTCCAACTCAGTTTCCAGATTGTCCAAAATATTTATCAAACAGCAAAAAACGCCGAAAATCACCGACTAAGTGAAATTCTTCTCCTCTTCATCTGACCAAAAAAGTGAGAATAAAAGTAAGAAGAAATTAGCAAAGCTCACTAACACTTAATTTATATAATTTAAGTAAATAAATTATTTATTTCTCTCTTAATAGATATATTATTTATTGCTTATTAAATAACTTATATTCCAAACTGCAACATCATAGATTGTTATAACAATCAAATGCTGGTAAGTATATAAAACGTTCAAAAATTAATATATAGTTAATAATTGACTAAGAAATCCTCTTTTTATTATATTGTTTATTATTTTTTTAGGAAATTAATTTTAGTTTTCCGTATATAAAATTGTAGAAAAATTGTTTTGAAATATTATGTTATTAATATTGTTTTGATATCAATAAGTTTGCACGCGGAAAAATCCTTTTTTTACCTAAAAATATTTAAAAACTAATCGAGTTCCATTGCTTCCAATGGAAAAGCCGGGAGTGATATGTCAAATGGCGCCACGCTGGAGCTGCTAATAGTACAAAGTTGTAGGTTATGTCTAAATAAACTGCAATCAATTTTAAGATGGAAGGTTATGTTTGAGGTTTTGTAGCGGAATTAGAAATTTGAACATGAAAATCATTAATTATTGAAGAAATGCTAACAAATTTTAATAATATAGGGTTATGTTTGGGGTTTCTCCAATCAAATTGGCATTTTTAAGCATAAATCGCTAAGTATTAAGGAAATTTAACTAATTTCAATGATTCAAGGTTATGTATGGGGTTTCAAAACTAAAAGTGATATTTTTAAGAAAATCGTCAAGTGAAATGTAACACTTTTAATGAATATAAGGTTAGGTTTGACTTTTCTCATCGGAAATATATATTTTGAGGCAAAAATCATGAATTATGGTTCAAAGGTAACAAATTATTTTTAAAACTGTAGCTTATGTTGGAGGTATCTTAACTGAATTGAAATTGGTATTTTTAGAAAAATCATAAGGTAAGAAGGAAATGTGACAAATCTTAAGAAATAAAAGTTATATATGTTTGGGTTTTTATAACTGACAAATAATTAGAGGCAATGGCTCGAATATGGTAGACCTAGAAAAAAATCAAAATACACGAAAAACACGCAAATATTTATTTATATAATTTTGAAGAATATAATGTACATTGAACTTATTGGCAATAGTCGCACATCCATAGGGCTGATAGTGCTCCGGTGCAACCACTCTGAGATCATTACCATGGTGCAAGTTTCGGAATGGAAATGAGTCCGTTTGAGTCCGAACAACTCCGAATCATTCCGATCGAGTACGAACGAATGTGCAATCTGTTTCCGACTGATTCCGAGATAGGGAGTGAACGCTAAATCCAGTGCGAATGACTTCGTCCGATTACGATTATTTCCTTTTCAATCCTAATTGGTGTCTCAAGTTCATTCCGAATGAGTCCGCAACAATTGCGCATTTATTCCGATTGATTCCGCGTAAAAATGAAAGAACTTTTCACTCCGTCTGAATCTACCTGATAACGAAATGTCATTCCGAATTACATCGAATGATTTCGTACTTCTACATCTAATTAAACTTGAAAAAGTGGAAATTATCAGCAGATACCTTTGTTTAAAAATATTTACGCAATGATCAGCAAATATTTGTTTGACTCCAAAAATTATTGAAAGATAGAAAGTAATGGTAAAGTATAGCAATAAGAACATAATTCAATGTTTATATAAATTCCATTGCATCAAAACAGGGCAACATATATCAGGTTTTTATTTAATTTCAATACTGTGCATATTTTGAACATTTTATTTCTAAACTAATAAATTCAGTTGGAGATGCAACCAGAATGCTCAAGGACCGAATCCATTTCCAATTACACCGGGTTCTACACTTAAAATCGCAGAATCTGTCGGGCACGAAATATGTCGTTTTTAGGAGAAATTAGGCGATAAGTATTTTTTCGATTTGCAAAAAAGAAATTCTAAAAGATATGCGCATTTGAATTTTGTGCTTTGTTTTTCAAAACAACAGATTTTTTCTTTAAACCTCTATAACTTTTGAACAAATTAAAGAGTTTCTCCTCTTGATTTTATTAGTTTTTATCACCTTCTTTCGAAATCAGCCGGAAAATTACAAAAAAGGTTGAAAGTTAACAAAATTACAGCGGTTTTTCTGAAAAAAATAAAATTCCATTTTCTCAAAAAAACCCACCCTTAATTTTTTCGCCTCAATAACTTTTGTGTTCAGAAGATTTTTTTCTTATAATAGAATTTTCTACTTTTTCTCGGAAAGAATGAAAAATAGGACAAATATTAAGAAAAGGGTTTGCACGCCTAAGAAAGTGATATGAGAAATGTCTTTTGTTCTTTTTATTCTTCCAAATATTTTTGAAAAGTTTTTGCTAATGGAAGTAAGGATTTTTTTAGAATCATGCTAGCTAAATGATTTTTGGAGTCAGGATAATTTTTCCACCCTAAAATTGAAATTTTTAAATCATTTTCGTACACGATTAAAGACATCCCAAAATAACAAGAGACATTTTAGAACTTTGTTAAACGTGCAAACTTTCATCTCAAGTTTTTTCATATCTGTCATTGTTTCCGAGAAAAAATAGAAAATTCGATTCTATCAAAAAAATTCTCCTGGAGACAAAAGTTATTCAGGCAACAGCAAACTTATAAGATATCTTTCTTATCAAAGTACAAAATAAAATAAAAAAATTAGCCAAAAATTTAAAGGGTGGATTTTATAAGAAAATGTCATTTTTATTTTAGTTAGAAAAAGTACCGTTAATTTGTTAATTTTTAACCTTTTTTAAATTTTCTGGTGAAAATCGGGGGTTTTGAAAAACAAAGCACAAAATTCAAATACGCATAACTTCTTAGAAAATTTTTTTTTGCGTATCGGAAAAATTTCTATCGCCTAATTTCTTCTAAAAAACGAATATTTTTCCCCCGACAGATTCTACGATTTTAAGTCTGATTGAAAATGGATTCGGTCCATGAACATTCTGGTTGCAAATTCTTGTATAAAGGAATGTGCTGATAATTTCCACCTTTTTAAGTTTAATTAGATTTGGAAGCTGTATATTATGAATGAACTCGCGTCATTTAACGGATTTAAACGGAATGATAATTTCAATCCGATCGATGCGGAATCATTCGGACTGAGTGCGGAATGGCTCAGAATCATTCTGAATGAATTTGCATCTTGCCACGAAGTCAGACGGAATGGCACTTTATTCTGATAGGTGCGGAATCATTCGGAATGAGCTAGTGTATTGCATCTGATTCAGACGGAATGAAAATTTTGTTCGGACTGGTGCGATATCATTCTGATTGAAGTACGGAATCATTCGGAATGAAATTTCGTTATCAGGCAGATTCAGACGGAATTAAAAGTTCTTTCATATTTGAGTGGGATCAATCGGAATAGATACCATTAAAAATATGGAACATAATAAAAAATTTAATTAAAATAACTGCAACCTAATTTAGTAATTTTTCCAGTACCAAGTTTCTCAATATATATATTCTCATTTTTTATTTCTATAACTTATCTTACTACCTTGTGCATAATGTTAATACATTGTTACACTTTCAAAAGTATCAGCCAACCAAAACTGTTATATTCAAATGTTCAATAATGTAAACAAAAAAACAGTTTGTAAACTTCTCTTTTTAATAACATTTATTGAAAATAAATGTGAACATACTGAAATGAAAGAATTAAAATCTTAGTGAATATTACAACTTTATCTTGAAAAGTTAGTTGACCTCAGCACTTCAACAGATAGTTCCTATCTACGGTGATGCCTGAAGCAGCTTGACGTCACAAAGGAGACACCCCTAGCAACATCAGTGCTTAGGGGGCTTCCATAAACCCCGTGGCCCCATGTGGTCCACCGTCGCATTATCGTCGTCCCCCCCCCCCCCCCACCTAGAGTGCTACGTGTTTATTTTTCTATTCCTTGTAAAACGAAAATAAAACAAAAAATGATGAGATAAACTCAATTTTTATTCTTTTTTAACAATCTGAATAAAAAAATGGCAACACTAGCCACTCATGTAAGTTACTGATGACAGGGAATACATTTTCTCCAGCATTGTCATCAAAATCAGGTAGAGAAACGAGTTGGTCAGTTTCTATGTCATCTACATTCACCCGCTTTATTACTGGTTC
The DNA here is from genome assembly GCA_010014905.2 of Druon quercuslanigerum. NCBI lineage: Eukaryota > Metazoa > Arthropoda > Insecta > Hymenoptera > Cynipidae > Druon > Druon quercuslanigerum. The sequence continues at coordinate 4,535 of JAAAKG020048919.1, forward strand.
GAGCATGTCAAGCTCGAACTTAAATTCTGTTTCTCTCTTTGTGATTACCCTTTTTGTTATTATTTTAATATCACCATGCAATGATTTGCTGTGCACGCTTTTCTACTTTTTTAAGACAAAATAAGCACCACACGAGTCACAGGTACTTCCTGAGAATAAGAGAAAACCGTCACATTGTCGTAGAAGTACAAAATATCTGCAGCATAAAAAATACGTCTTTAGTGAGTGAAAATTATTACTTATTAGATACACACGACTCACCACCCATTTTATCCTGTACCGAGAGTCAGTAAAATCATAGGGCATTGGTAAACCCGTTTTTGAACCTGGTTTTAATCCAATAGATTGTCCTGCGTAACGGGAACGGTGGTGGAAGAAAATCATTGCTTATGGGAAGAATATTCTTCAAATTGCTTCTCCAATTTCCGCAGCAGTCTCTATCAGCACACTTGATGATCTGGAACCATAAAAGATAAGTAGTATACAAAAATTTTAATTCAATTACGTAATTATATGAATTAAAATATAGAATTACTAAAAGTAATATTTTTTGGCACCGGTAAGTTAGGCCATACCTAAAGAAAATACTGACTCTCCTAGACATGCAAATTGTACCATTCAGGCGATAAGGCATCTGGTTCTTGAGAAATGCACTCTGGACATACATACTCTGCATTCACTGGATAGGTATCTATAACCCTGCTGCTCCACACTTCTGCAAGAGTCTCGCCAGCAAATTGAAAATTTTGCAATTCAAGGTCGCTGTCAATTGTTACAGCAGAGTCGTTCAGATGAGAGCCAAAGTGATCGTGAGGAAGTATTAGGCCAGCAAGTTCGCGGCTAAATGGAGCCATACGTCTTCCCACACGATTATACGCACTTCGCCCAGGAGCATTAGTGATCACAAACTGTGCGTCAAGGTTATAGATTTTAAAGTGATCTATAGCATGAGCAATTACTTTCTGGTAGCGCGGATTTTCATCTGGTCCAACATCCGACATAATTAGGACTACTGCTTTCACTTCATTTTCATTTTCACCAGCAGAATAATAATAAATTACTTCACATAAAATTAAACATTTCTGAGTGATAGTATTTTGCATTCTGACTGTTTGAATGTATACCGTAGAACAAATCCCTGAAAGATTCCAGACGTAGGTGCCTTTCGAAATCAAAAGCATGCGATGCCGCAGTTCTAGAGCAATGCTTGGCGCTACGAATGGCAATGTAGGTGGGGCCTGAATAGGAAACTGTCTTCAGATCGCCTATCTTGCCATTCTCGATCTTGATTCCCGCATAAACGCTTGGAATGAGCTTATGGCCTGCTGCTACTACCCAGTCATGGTCGGGCAACGTTACTTTATACTCCAGGTGCTTCAACATAGGCGCCTGCCTGTTTGCAGTAGTGAGACCGATAGGCACTCTGCTTTTGTCATCTTGAGAGATGACAACCACCTGATTAGGGCCCAGAATTGATATTAATTGCTCCATAGACATGCATAAATAGATGGCATTTTAGTTAAGAGGACAAAAAATATCTTAAGAGATTAATTCATTCTGCTGCTCGTATTAAAGGGATGCAATAATTACTTTATGGAAGCTGTACAAAATTTGCCGTTACGCTGTTCCTTCCTCGAGTCAGCTTGAGCCCGACACAGCTTTAGTGGTAGTTTCGAGGAAGAAGACGAAGGTAAGTACCACTCTGTGATATCTTAAAATCTTGTGCTTGTGTAGGCCATGCAAAGTTCTGCAACTCCGTATTAACTCGGAGCGTCGACGATCTTGAGCAGCTCCAGCAAACATTGCGATATCGACGATCGCCTTCAGCAGCTCTGGTTGATCCTCCTCAACTCGCGGTCTTCCTGGCTATTTTCGTATCTAAAATAGAGGATTGAAAACGCTGATAGAACGTTCAAAAATCTATTTATTGAAATATAAACAGTAAATATTAAAATTGACCAATGGTCAGAAAGTAAATCTTCAGCTTACGTGTAGTGTCTTTGCTAGATCCGGATTTTCTATTCTGAGAACTTTAAAGGTTTCTCGTCTCTCATACCTGTATTTTTTATGGCGCTTTGCTTTGGCTACCTTCGCTACCAAACTCTTTTTATTGATCTCTAGATCTTTTTTCATTTTGTTTATTTTCTCTGAATATCAAGCCTGCCGAGGATTTAAGGACATCTTGAGAAGGAGTAGCGTACTGACGGGTTTTACTGGCACTCATCACTATGCGATCTGCATCGGTCTTCTCGTCACTGCTCGTCACAATTCGTGCAAACCTCCCACGCTTAGCTTCTGAAGAGGAAAAATCCATACGGATGTCGTTAGTTCCAAATTGACTGATAGCAATGCTTTATTTAAAGTAATAAATTACTATTGTTACCTCTTACAGGGCTGTCAACTTGGGTAGGTGTAGGTATATCAACATTGGAAGGGGTTCTCGCTGAAGTCGACGGCAATGACGGAGCAGACTCAACGCTGGCTTCATCAACATGAGAAGTGGACGGATTGCTAGACGTGTGAAAATTATCACGCGACGGTCTCTAAAAAATAAATTTATTAAAAGCCAAGATATTACGATAAATAAATATAATTTTAACCCAATAACATGTATACTGCAAATATTAGAAGATCTTTATATTATATGAAAATGAGTAATTTCTACCTTAACATACAAACATTATTAAGTTAAAATCTCTGTATAAGAACGCTTGCACTAAAATTTTTTTTTTTTAATGTTATGCACCCAGAGGATCGTAAAAAAATTAAAGGTGGCAGTAAATAATTAAATATTACCAAGAAAATGAAAACTTTTTAAAAGTGCGAAAGAAAGCATTCTGTAAATATTCTGCATATTATAGCAGTCTAAATTTAAATACGAAATAAAAACATGCTTCTGAGACATTAAGTTTTTGAATACCGTTGAATAAAGTTTGATGTGAAAAAGTTAGCCAATCATGAGAAAATCTACCTGGAATTTTGATATCAAAATTTCGTAGGCTTTCAAAATCGGATTTGGAGAGCGTATAAAATCTAATTTTCTTTTTTTCAATAATGAATGATTACCCCCGAGATATGGGGATGCTAAATGAGAAAAAACAGATTATTTAAAAAAATTATTCTGTTCTGCGAGAATAAAAATTGAAGATGGCAATATCGTAGGTCAGCCATTTTTTGCGCTAAAAATTAGAAGAAGAAAAAAAGAAACTAATTTTTTTATCAAATGATAATAATTTCGAGATATATTAATGCCAGAAGGCTGTAAAAAATTATTTTTACGTTAAAATTTCCAATCAACTTTTTAAAAATTATTGTGCCAAAGAATAATATTTCCAAAAAATCATTTACACACAATGTGCGTTTGCTTTTATGAGAAATTGTCATACAGTGAATTTATTTTCGATAAAAATTATATCTAGTTCTATAGTGCTATTTTCCAAATATTGAATTATTTTGGATATGTTTAACTGAATCTCTTTTTGCACACAGCGAAATAAATAGTTATTTGAATACTTCTAAATACCTAAAAGTAACCGGCAAATATAAAATTTGTAATCCCTTTTAACTTTCCACTTTTTAAGAGTTTTTACTTTAATTTTCCAATAATTATAAAGTAAAAGGCTTTTAAAACGCAAATTTGTTCATCTTACATTTTAAGAGAGATTATAAGACATTAAAAATTTTCAATTTCTTTTAATGCAAGCTTCTTGATAACAGAATTTTATTTTAAAATATGTTATAACAAACCATACCTGCTGAGTGAAAAAACGAAAAAGAGATACATCTTTCTTTGTTTTAGTTTGTAACAGCTCTGTCACCTTTTTCTCTACATTAGCAGGGAATGATCCTTTATCCTGCTTCAAAGATTTCCACAGCACATTCACGTCACTCTTAGAGCAATCCTGTTAGCTTCTCCTAATTATATGCGCGTTACCAAGTTAGGTTGATTATTTCAGCATAAATAGAAAGGACGTATAGTCCACAAGAATCTCTCTCTGCGAAAGAAGAGAGTATATGTCCATTAGATTTGCTATAGGCGACGCGTATTATACTAAATTTCGCAATCTGTCTAGCTCGATCTGTGACATATATAGTTTTATTGAAATTCCTTCTACACGCAATCGTCAGAGGCAAGAATACTCGTGACGTAGAGGGAGCATGCTTCTTGGTATTTCCTGCTGAATTCCGAGAAATTAGTCGTGAATTCGCAGCAGGAAAATACCGCCTTTTAAACTCATTCAGAAATCAAATTTAAATAAATGTCCATGAATGAGAATTGTATTTTTTGGGGTATCTCCGTTCTTACTCAATATGAGCGAGGTTTATTGAGATAAATGTTTTCTTTCTTTATGTAATTCTCAAACACTGTAAATTTTATTATAGGTATAAGTGATTTGAATCCAGTTATCCAAAGGAGAATAAAAATTATTCAATTATTTCCTTTGAATTTCTTTTATGGGCAATTACCCACTCATCCAAAATAAATTATAAGCAGCTGTATCTCACTAAGAGATTTTGTGTGCCTTTCTGTAAATAAACTCAAGTAAGGAAAAGGTGCCTCTGCTCAATCAGAATCACCTATTGCGTCACGGATCATAATTATTAAAAGTTGTAATTCCTAATATCTTATTACAGATTGAGTTTAAACCCTAGGTTCACTATACTGAATGCTCTGCGTGACTCAATATACGTTCCCACTTGTAGGTTGAAAGAGAGTATACGATTTCTCTTTGGGAAGAACAATACTTCATCTCTTTTTTAGAAGAAAAATACAAATTCATTTTAAAAATACATCAGTTTTCAAAATAACACAAAATAATTAAATCTTCAACTAATGGCATAAATATAAAATATTTCTTAAATGGAATGAGATACGCCAAAACAGGCAACATTTCTGAATTTAACTCCAAAATAATACATAAGTATATAAGTTATAATTAAAAAATATGTATAATGAAAAAATTCATCAATTAAAAAAAAGTGTTAATAATTTGAAGAAAAATTAAAAAAGGGATCGGGATAGTGATGGCCAACTACTGTAAATAACTCTGCCCGCCCGGCACGTGACGAATATAATAGGACCATTTTATGACCATCGCATCACTCTTAACAGGACCCAAATCTCTCAGACTATGTCTAGAGACAAAATCATTCAAATCGAGTCTGCAGATTGCCTCAAACGGGCCAGGCTTTTTCGTCAGAGAGTATTCTGAGATTTTCTATCCGTAGGGATGATCAGCAAATATAAAAAACGACAGCATAATAATCTTTTTTTGTCACTTTTTCTTGTAGTTTTTTCGTGACCACAGGAAAATTATAGGGTAAGCGATGGAAAAAACGACAAGACAACAGCCGAAAAAAACCTGCCCTAATTGGTTTAAACCTCATTTTCAATCCGCGTGTGCAATCCACATTTATCCTGATTCAGCAGACCTCGAATGTTTCACACGGATTTAAATGTGGGTACAAATTGAACTTATTGTTGGTATACGGATTCCAAAAGATTACAAATTGACATCTAATCGGTTTGATTTATATTTTTTTAATACCTTCTGTTTTTTAAAGACTTTTTGTCAAAACCTTTGTCAGGGTGCCGAATCAGTGGTCAGAACACGGATATCTCTAGCATGGGCAGTAGTCTTTCCAGTATATTTTTTAATTCACACATGCTTTTAAATAACCTACAAATGAGCAGTTGGGTGAAAGAACGGCCTACTTGTAATTTACGTGAGGTCGTAAGTCGAGTCCAGTCTCGCCACGTGACTAACCTGCTCGAAAGCTAACATAGTGCGATACGGAAATACTCGATGACAGCTGAAAGGAAATTCAGCTAATTCGTAGATTCGTATCATACGTAAGCACAAAAGTTGAGTTAGCAGAAGAGTCAAGTCTTGGAATATCGTGAGTTTTTTTTATAATAATTTAAAATTGTAGAATTTCAGAAGCTTCAGCGTTAAAAGATTAAATTTAATTTTTAATTTTAGATTGTCAAATTCCAATTGCTTTCAATTCAAAATTATTCAAATTTACAAGTTTTTAATTTTGAACGCCTTTAATTATAAATAAGACAATTTTAATTCCTCTGAATTTCAAATTATCCAATTTCCGAAATCCCAATCTCAAAGTATTACATTTTTAACGTTTCGGCATTGTTTTATTTTCGAAATTTTAACCTGAAATCGTTCCATTGTTTGATTCTTCAATCTGTATTCTGTAAGTTTTATACTTTCGATTAGCATATAGTATGTTTCGTAAACAAACGATTGCAATTTTAGTCATCACAGTAACTTTTGTCGTCAAAAAATGTGAATAGGTGACATTTTTTTTTCGAAAATATGTGAAAAATAGGTGATAAAATTTTTTTCAAATAAGACAGACAAACATGTAATTCAGTGCTCATATATACATACTCTAATGTTTATATTTTGGTTCAAATAATATATTGTCACATGAGTTGACAACTTTTACATATTTAAAGAATACATCTAGGCTAACGCATTTTCAATAGGTCTTCTTTTTACTGCACTATATATTGAATCAGACATTTTAATTTAATGCTAATTTATACTTTATTATTTAAACTAATAATTTGCCTTGTAATTTTTCCACATACATTCTTATTTCTTTGTCTTTCAAACGAAATTGATCTAAACTATTAAAAAATTCTTTTATAACTTCTCAATTGCATTTTCTGCTACATTCTGCATAGATTCAGCCTCTTTTCCAGCAGCTTTATATCTCATGCATTCTGCATAGATTCAGCGTCTCTTCTAGCAGCTTTATACTCTTGTTCTGCCGATTTTAAATCACTTTCTAAATTCTTAACAGTTTGTTTTTCTCTCGAAGATTCTTCACTTGTGCTTCTTCTTTGTCCTTCTTTGCTGCATCCAAAGCTTTATTTTCAGCTTCTTGTTGAACAAGAAACTATTCTTTTTCCAAATATATTTGATATGATGAATAGCTACCTCGTACAAGATTAATTACATAATATGTTATGGGTGCCTTATATACCATTTTGTTATAGCTCTTTAAGCCATCCATGATAAACAATTTCACGTTGAGAGTTCATGCAGTCATTTTACTTTTGTGTTCAGTTAGGATCTTAGAAGATACCGAGAAGCATCTTTCGACGTCGGCGTTTCCATGAGTGGAAGCTAGAACGTTTCGTACAAATCGTTTGACTTGTAGATGTCTAAGTCCGATAACTTGCCATCTGATAAGTGTATACTCCCCTTAAAACATCATTACACGTACGGCACGCACACTAACTGTGATTCTCCCCCTACGTGTTCTATTTTGCTCATGATATGCGCCCATGATTTACGCATGCGCGCATCTGATACCGTGCTACTAGAGGGGGCATCCACTTTGTCCGCGATTACTGGAATTTTCCGCCCCTACAGCCCCGAAGTTGAAAAGTTATCGGACTTGTACTGTATTTATAATCGTGATACTTTACAAGACACATGCGCGAACAGAGGTATCTATCGAATGCTATCCGTCATTTTAAAGAGGGGGGATGTTTACGAACTACAAGAACTAACTCAATAAAAAATCATTCGGTTTCGTTTAGGATTCATACTTATCCATTCGTACTGACGTTGGATTCAATCAGACTCATTGGATTGAATTCAAGAAGTCTTATTTATTTAAGAGAATTAGAGGCACGGATTGCAAAATAAATTCCATATACGGTCGTATTGAAGTTGGTGATGATACATGAATAAAGAACGATTGATAAGCGAGCCTCGGATCCATTTGGATTGAATTTCGGGTTGAGGCATGTGTTGAAATTGGAATTAAATTTTAAATTGGAAGGCAGATGGATAAGGGCTGAAGAGGATTGAAACATTGCTTCGGATTGTTTTGGATTAATTCGAATTAGTCCGAACTGCAAAAAAAAAAATTTCATAAATAATTACAAAATATCTCAAATGACAAATAAACGTACACTCATGCGCATGGTCGGTCTCGTATACATAAAAACAACATAACCTGATACGTCAGTTTCAGGTTAGCCCTGAAGAAGTGAGATGCAATGTTCACGAAACGTCGGCAAAAATTCGTAGTTTTGTATACGATCCAAACCCGAAATATCTCTTTCTATCAATATATTATCCGTTTTGTTTGAAACAAACTGAATTTGTTTAAACACTTATTTTTCCCCCAAAAAAATTTTTAAATCGTATTTTATGAATTATGCGTCATGTCTTCATAGCTATTTATATTATTTATGAACAAGTGTTTAAAAATGGCCCTTTTCAACAAAGAAGGTGTGGATTATGAAACAGTAAGGGTACGTGGGTAAGCGTTCACAGATGATAAAGTTTTTATGGCAGAGTCAATCGAAGACTTTCAATGAATGTTGAGCAATCTGAATGCAAGCATGAAGAACCATGGGCCTCAACATTAAAGAAAGTGAAACAAAAACTATGGCGTTCGAAAGAAAGAGTAAGAAAACAATATGCAACAATGTATTAAATGACTAGAGAATTGAACAAGTTGATAAATTCGTATACCTTCCCACTCAGGAATGGATCGTCAATCAGACATTGAAACGACTTCACCGTCGTACCATCGTCGAGTCGAAATCATCGTCGAATTTAAAGTCGATTTCGACCACAATTATTATGCTCTGAAAATACTTTATTTATCGTAATTTGAGCGAATCCTGACAAACTTTTTCCGAATTTGCAAGATATGAAAATCGATTTCCACATGGAGAATAATTATTATCAATATTTCAATAACTTTAAGTTTGATTTCATTCCCTATTACCTATTGAATTTCCATTTGTTTATGAATGAAAATGCTATGATGTCTGTTACTTCATTTGACGGGTGAATTCCATGTTAAAACACGCGTGGTGACAGCATTTCATTACACAGCCACACAAAAAAAAACAAAGTTCTGACCTGGAGGTCTGACTATGTTTACTATGCGTTTTTGGGGTCGATGAATCCGAATCCGGGGTCCATTTGGCCCCATTAGATCAGGATTTTAACATAACCTCAAAAAACCAATATGGCGGACACTTTTTGAAAAAATTCATCGGATTCGCTTGAAACTCGTTACTCAATATTGTTGCAAAAATAATTGTTTAAACATGTTACATTTGTTCATACAATTAAAAAATGATTAATATATTCATTCTTCACACTTTATAGTCACAAAAATAATTGTATATATCTATTTTATATATATTTGTTTAAGGAAGTACCCTCGGTACATAGCAAATCAGTTGAGAGAACGCTTCGATTCATTATTGACTCACACGGTCGCAGTCATACGGTTGGCAACGTCGCGTGTGAGCACGCGTGTTATTCGAAATTCGCGAATAAACTAGAGCACGTGGATATGGTCATACATTTACGGTATAAATAATTATTTTTATATTCTTATAGGCTCTGAAAGATACTTTTCGAAGCAGATGTGGATTTCGGATAACATTCTATATATGTCAGATTGAATTCAGAATTTTTTGATTTGTCAATCTTCTCATATACTACAAAAAGTACGACTTCACATAAGACCACCTGTTAATTTCAATAATTGATTTCTATGTCGAACAATTGAATAAAAATAGCTAAAACAAATACAAATTTATTAAACATCACAAGAAATATCTCAGAGTTATGCAATTGTTCAACCAAATGTAGCATAGGATAACAATTTGAGAAAAAGTGGACTAGTAGTATTAGAATAGTAGAATATTTAAAATTAAACAATAATTCATTATTTCAATAATCACATAATGTTTTTTTTAAAATTTACTGCTCCAAAAAATGACCAGCTATTAAAATTCATTTAGAAAGTATGATTACTTAAAACATTTGTTGTAAATAAATAATCGTGTAAATAAGTTACATTTATTTAAACATTTAAAAATTCTTTAAAATATCATGGGAAGTATATAAATTATCCACAAATAATGATTTGTATTTTAATGACAATCGGAAATGTTGAAAATTAACAATAATACGAAAGTGTTTTTTTTTTAAATTTTTGGATAACTTTTTAGGTCGCTGCAGGGTAGTTTCTAGGGGGTGAATGCTTTCAATGCTAATTTTTTTGCGCTGTTACTGAATAAAAATTGAAACTTTCTTTAAATTTGATAGGGGTAGTTACTGCGGTTGTAAATTATTCCACAACTTATAGAAATTACCCTTATCAGATTTAACCAAAAAAAAAGTATCAACTTTCATTCAGTACAAGCGCAAAACAAATTTCAAAATAAGAAAGGCACTCCAGAGAACTGTCAAAGACTCCAAACGATCTATATATCCACACAGTCTTATTACACAAACCTATAAACTACACCTTTCACATTTAAATATGAAAGCCTCAACATTCAGCCAGAAAAAGCGCAAAAAAAAATTAAAAATTGAAAGCAATCCCCCAGAGAATCTAGTTGATGTATATATCCCCACAATATTATTCAACAAGCCTAGAAACTATCCCTTTCACATTTAAATATTAAAACCTCAACTTTCCTCCAGCAAATGCGCAAAAAAATTGAACATTGAAATCAATCCCCCCAAAGAATCTAGTTGATGTATATATAATTCACACAGTATTCTACAACCCTACAAACTACATCTGTCACATTTAATCATCAGTCTCAGCTTTCATCCAGTGAATCCGAAGAAAATTAAAATTGAAAGAAATCACCCCACAGAATCTAGTTGATGTATATATCCACAGTATAATGTCACAACCCCTAGAAACTACCTCTAGCACATTTAACGATGAGTCTCAGCTTTCGTCCAGTGCATCCAAAAAAAAATTAATATTGAAAGCAATCATGCCAGCGAATTGTCAAAAACTCTAGCTGATGTATATATCAGTATTAGATTTAACTTTCAAAGACTCTAGTTGATGTGTTTATCCCCACAGTATTATTCCATAACCTCTACAAACTACCCCTAGCACATTTAGCGATGACTCAACTTTTGTCCAGTAAATCCGCAACAAATTTAACATTGAAAGCAATCACCTAAGAGAACTGGCCAAGACTCTAGTTAATGTATATATCCCCACAGTATTATTCCACAACCCGTGAAACTACCCCTTTGACATTTAACCATGGAAGTCTCAACTTCCATCCCGTAAAAGCGTAAAAAAATGTAACAATGAAAGAAATCACTGCATAGAATTGTCAAAGACTCTAGTTAATGTATATATCCTCACAGTATTATTCCACAAACCCTACAAACTACCCCTTGCACATTTAATGATGAGTCTCAACTTTCGTCCAGTCAACCCGCAAAAAATTTAACGTTGAAAGCAATCACCCCAGAGAACTGTGAGACTCTAGTTGATGTATATATCCAAATAGTATTATTCCAAATCCCCTAGAAACAAATCCTAACACATTTAACGATGCAAGTCTCAACTTTCACCTCGTAAAAGCGGAAAAAAATTTAGCATTGAAAGAAATACCCTAGAGATCTGTCAAAGACTCTAGTCTTTCTTTCTCATTTAAATATGAAAGCCTCAACATTCATCCAGAAAAAGCGCAAATAAAATAAAAATTGAAAGCAATCCCCCAGAGAATCTAGTTGATGTACATATCCCCACAATATTATTCCAAAAGCCTAGAAACTATCCCTTTCACATTTAATTATGAGTCTCAACTTTCGTCCAGTGAATCCGAAAAAAATTAACATTGAAAGCAATCACCCCAGAGAACTGTCAAAAATTCCAGTTTATGTATATATCCTCAAAATAGTATTCAAGAAGCCTAGAAACTATCCTTTTCATATTTAAGTATGAAAGCCTAAACTTTCCTCCAGCAAAAGTGCAAAAAAATTTAACATTGAAATCAATCCCCCAGATACTCTAGCTGATGTATATATCCCCACAGGATTATTTTAAAACCCCTAAAAACTACCCCTAGAAAATTTAACTCTGATAGCCTTTACTTTCATCCCGTAAAAGCGGAAACAAATTTATCATTGAACGCCATGACCCAGAACAACATTCAAAGACTCTAGTTGACGTATGTATCCTCACAATATTATTCCACAAGCCTAGAAACTACCCCATTGACATTCAAGTATAAAAGTCACTTTCCTCCAGGAAAAGCGCAAAAAAATTTAAGATTGAAATCAATCCCCCCAGAGAATCTAGTAGATGTATATAACCACACAGTATTATTTCACAACTCACAGAAACAATCCATACAAACTACCCCTAGCACATTTCACGATGAGTAAACTTTCGTCTAGTGAATCCGCAAAAAAATAAAAAATTGAAAGCAATCACGCCAGCAAACTGTCAAAGGCTCTAGTTGATGGATATATCCCCACAGTATTATTCAATAACCCCTACAACCTACCCCTAGCATATTTAATGATGAGTCTCAACTTTCGTCCAGTGAATCCGCAAAAAAATTTAACATGGAAAGCAATCACTCAGAGAACTGTCAAAGACTCTAGTTGATGTATATATCCCCACAGTATTATTCAACAACCCCTACAAAGTACACCTTGCACATTTAATGATGGAGCTCTCAACTTTCATCCAATAAAAGCGCAAAAAATTTAACATTGAAAGCAATCACCCCACAGAATCTAGTTGATGTATATATCCATAGTATTATGTCACAACCTAGAGAAACTATCTCTAGCACATTTAACGATGAGTCTCAGCTTTCGTCCAGCGCATCCAAAAAAAAATTAATATTGAAAGCAATCATGCCAGCGAATTGTCAAAAACTCTAGCTGATGTATATATCAGTATTAGATTTAACCGCAATATTACAAACCCCTAGAAATTACCCCTAGCACGTTCAACGATGAGTCTCAAATTTCGTCCAGTGAATCCGCAAAAAATTTAACATTGAAAGCAATCACCCCAAAGAACTGACCAAGACTCTAGTTGATGAATATATCCCCACAATATTATTCCATAACCCTAGAAACTACCCCTTTCATATTTAACTATGGAAGCCTCGACATTCATCCTGTAAAAGCGCAAAAAAATGTAAAATTGAAAGCAATCACCCTAGAGAACTGTCAGACTCTAGTTGATGTATATATCCCCACAGTATTACTCCAAACCTCTAGAAATGAACCCTAGCACATTGGCATGTCATTGTTTAAAGAATTTTTATTTGTAAACCATCTATTCTCAATTTTGAAGGAAATGTGACAAAATAACAATACTTAATTGTATAAACAATGCCATAAAGTTTTTAGCAGAATTCACTACTCCTCACAATCATCTAATATTATGTTTAATTCATAAAATACGATTTTAAAAATATTCGTTGGGAAAAATAATTGTTTAAAAATATTCAGTTTGTTTTATAAAAAAAATGAAAAATGGTTAATATATTCTTTGGCTAGACTTATACAGTCAGCAAAATAATTCTATATATATCATTTTATATTACTATTCAAAAAGTTTTCGAAAGAACCATGAAAACACACTGACACAATAATTCGGGACACCCCCACCACCTTTACCAAGCGGCCAGTTGTATTCATACAGATCAGTGGTTGGTCTCCCGCTCACGCAGGAAGGTATGTTTAAACCGCGCTCCTCATTGGTCCAGCCTAAATACTTTATAACTCAAAAACTAAAACCTTAACTGATTTTTGGAAGAGATTTTCACTTTATAATTAATTTTTTGATACGGGTATGGGTACTGTGTAATATATAAAAAAAAAAAAGAGTCTACTTACCCACTAAACGAATGTCTGATAATTTGCGACGTGTTATATATAATCTATTAATGGTGATAAAATTGCTCACACGTGTTATATTCATTATGAGTTCGTAAAGCGTAATTAAATCTAATTAATTTTAATCTATCTAATTTTCGGAGCAGAAAAGGGAACTCTGAAAACAATTGTTGACCATGTCCTACGGATACATGGTCTAGCCCATGATCCAATAAACACATGGTCTAGCCACGCGCAAGTAAAAAAAACTGAGCCAATAAGAATCTTGCCGCATAATT
>JAAAKG020048930.1:0-18503 GCA_010014905.2 Druon quercuslanigerum
CAAAATTTGTAGAAAATTTAGTCATCTACAATTATGAAAAGAATTTTTTTTGGTTTCCGATGAACGAGACAAAAACTACTTCCAAAAAACTGATATTGAGCATCTTTTTTTTCAATCTTAAGGAGCGAGCCGCCGTTTTATTTTTGTGCAAACTTAGAATGTTATTTAGAACACCAAAAGGAACGAAAATTGACCCCAAGTTTTCCGATTTTGATCCAAGGTAAAACTACCTAGCGCCTGGACTATCAATATGTACTGAGATGAGGGAAGTTCCAGATAACTGGGTCAAGGTGATTATCGTCCCAATATACAAAGGAAAAATAGGTAAAGGCGACTGACATAGTTACAGAGTAATCAGCTTACTAAGTGCCACGGACAAAAAATATTTTAAAATATATACGATGAGAGGACAGAACAGGTTGATAAGTACGTGTACCTTGGTAGCTTATTTACTACCGACGGAACGATCGATAGAGAGATAGACAGACGCATACACAAGGGTAAGGAGGTTTTCGGCAGTGTAGAAGCACCATCATAAGTAAAAATATAACAAATAAAGGTAGAATTTTAATGTATAATTCTGTGTTTGTACCTAATATAATGTGCGACAGTAGTCAACAATTTACTGCTACGCGGAAGCCCAAACAGCTGTGGCGTGTCAAATCAAAATCTCGTGGCAGTTTCTGCTCTTGCCAAGAAAGTCTAACCCGCCAAGGAATTTCCTTTATTAAGCGGATTGAGTAACGGGGATTAAAATTCAAAAAAAAACTTCCTATACTTTTAAGATTATCCTGAAACCTCGAAATTCTAAATATCTGAATTTTGGCGATCTTCCTAAGTAAAATTTTAGATATATTTAATCATCATTTTCGGAGAAACAACCAACAATCTATCTCGATCCGGGTTTAAACCAGGAGTTCTATGTTTAAATAACGCAGCGCATCAAATAATTACACACCGAAAACTCGATAAACCATCTCTTATTTCTCGTAGTCGCACATCTTGATGTGGATCTCAAGAGATCCTAACCGAATCTGGATATATACCTTTTCGATGCAGTGTCGACCAGGGAGAAAAAAAGAAAAAGTCTACCTCGGTCCAAACTTAAATAGGAGCTAGCTTTACGTGAGTCAGCGCGTTAACCAATTATACTCTATTGAGACCCTGATAGAATATGTCTCGTTTACCCAAATCTTAAAGGTTATTAAAATAAATGCAAATCCGCATGGCCTGTTACATTATGGCCTGTTTATGGAATCTCCTCGTAACGATTTTTGTTTTATCATTGCATATTTCCGAATCTGATTTTCCTTAATTGAGGTTAAAAAATAATTTAGCTAATAATAAACTTAGATAAAAATGAAAGAGAAAAAAGAGAGGGACAGAGATTAAGTTAAGTGTTACTTGTTATGTGACGCATGAACATTCATCTTATGTTTTCTCTGTAAATCCTTTTCAAATCATATAGGAAATCTTACGTCTTTAGATTAGTTGCATTAAATTGTTTTCAAATCTACTACTAATATCAATATGCAGAAATAAATTGTTAACAACAATATACTTCCAAATTATTATCAAAATAAATGGCAGTGCAATTTAAAAATTCATCATCTAACTTAACATCCGGTTGGCAATAACTTCAAACTATATAAATTTCTAGCTGATTACAAAATTTCAAGTCATCATCATTATAAAATTTAACGACATGGTCTGTGGTTTATCCTCATTTTCGATTGTTTCTTTACTTCGCTCAAAAGTTTTTCTTCCTGATAATGATTAACAATTCTTGTACATTTACAAACAAACATATATAAGAGTCATCAGGTAGACATTCTTAGTTAACTTCGAAAACAAATTGGACTCGTAGAAAAAAGACGAAACACTTAACTTTTTAATCGAAATTGTTTAAATAATTAATAGTTCTTGTAAATTTGAAAGAAACATAGAAAGGTCTTAGGATATACATTCTTAGTTGACTTCGAAAACAAATTGACTCTGAGAAAGAAAGCGAAACTATTAATTTTGTTATCAAAATAGTTTAAATATTTAATATTCTTGTATATTTAAAAATCATCGGAAAGATATTCTTAGTCAATTCTGTAAAAAAATGAGCTTGTTCGTAGAAGAAAGATTAAACTCTTACATTTTTAACAGAAATTGTTTAAATAATTAATAGTTCTTGTAAATTTAAAAAGCAGCATAGAGAAGTGTAATCGGATAAACGTTCTTAGTTGACTCCATAAACAAACTGTTCCTATTTGTTGGAAAATAGCCAAACTCTGAATATCTTTTTGAAAATTGTCGGAATAATTCATACTTATTGTAAACTTGCAAAATAGCGTATGAAAGAGTTATTGGAAATAAATTCTTTGTTTATTCTGTAAACCAACTGACCCTATTCTTTAAAAAATAAAATAAAAAAATTTTTAATGATTAAAAAAAAACAAATATGAGCACCTGTCCAATTCGCCACGATCGCTGTAACTTATCGCTATGAATGTTTACATCGATAATTTACACAGATGTATCCGGCTTCGACCAACTTGCCTTCACGCAAAAGCGCTAGAGTCACATATCACATAACTCTATGGGAAGCTTATACCAACTTTCAAATATAGGAGATATATATATATATATATATAACTACAGTAAATTAATGAAGGACATTGTGCGTTATGCAGTGGCCATTTGTAGAACTAATTAACTGACTTGCAGTGGTGTTTGGAACTAATTACTGCCGCTAGCTGGACGGTATGGTAAAGAGATACTTGAACGCTCAATTTTCTGGGGACAAAATAGATTTATAACATGATGGTTTCGATTAAAATTATTAACATAGAAGTTAGTAACTTTATAAGAAATGTTGATTTTAGTCCAAATCTCTTTGGAGAGACGTCATTTTGCCGATAAACCATAGTCTAATGACCTCGATGTAGGACATAGTACTGAAGTATAATGAATTAGACGATTCTTTTTCTTTTTTTTTAGGTGAAGGGGAATTTTTTTCAGATGCAATGGGAACATCTTATGGTGATTGTCCAAATTTGGTCGTTGGATTCTTGATTTTATTTTCAAGAATTTTGCTCATTAACTTGATTATTGGACGTTCATTAGGATTTAAATTTGATTTTAATCTCATTTAAATTTCTTTCATTTTGATTGGAAAATGGTTATAAACAGATTTACTTAAAACGTCGCATAAACGGCAGATAAAAATTTTAATTCGGAATGAAATTTTTACCTAATATTTAACATGCTTAAGTACGTATTATCAATATTTAACATTTCAGTTTGTAAATTTATGCAATTTCTTTTATATTTTATAATGAAAATTCATTCTAATATTTTCCTTTTTAATGTAGTTTTTTCTTTACCTAAACATTGTATATTGTCAAAAATGAAATTTTGAGTTCTATTTTTTAGTCTGCGAGCAGTTTTACCGATCAACATCTTACTGCATTGTTAAAGATTATTTTAAGATTATTTTTAAAATTACGTACTATTGTAGATTACATGGACAGGAGAACGGCCGGTACAGCAAACCAATTTTTGCATTTTGATTTTTCATTCTTAAACAAATGTTTTATTATAATCAAATTAAAGTTTGTTTAAAGGACCCCGCACAGAGTGCATGGGAAAACGTCTTTCAGTTGCACAGGCGGTGATAAAATAAGGTCAACATCAACTGCGGCCCTTGCGAGAAGTGGACGGTATATATGATTGGCACAAACGCACTTAATAATGATCTTATTTTAGAAGCGTTGCTACCCTAAATCTGCGAGTCTTGCACTAAATTACAGATACTCAACGCTTCGCGTTCGGAAGTTGAGAGGGGTGGGGTATTTATATAATTAATATTACCTCGAATCAAAATAAGCTCACTTTGCATCCTTTCTCCATTCAAAGCAGTAATTGTATTATTAATGATAAAACCTAGCGCGCTTCTCGCTCAGTCATTGCGAAAAGAGGATGATATATTATGTATATAATTATGACTTTGTTTCAAAACCTGTTGCTGCTCGGAAACAGTGAGTATTGTAGTTGATTCAAAATATTGAGCGCTTAGTGTTCGACTGTTGCGTTGCGAGAATAGGTCAATATATGACACGCTGATGGTAAAAGCAAACTAAAAAAAAAAACGTATGCAAAAGCGAAGTAAAAACACGCGAGAGCAAAAATGACCTTAGAATTGGTGAGAGGTAAAACGACACAATAATGAAAGGAGAAGGTTCTCCCCACTTTGCTGCTGCAAAGACCAGCCTCGCGTAAAGCCGAAAATGCGCGAACATCAACCCGAGGTCGCCCGACTTCACGAATGACGATCTAATCAGCAGCTCATCAAATTCATTCTGGTTTTAAAATCCTGAATTGAAAAACAAATTTTCAACAAAACTGTTTAAGTGTTAAATAAAAAAAATTGAACCGAAGACGATAGAGTTAAATTTTCAGTTTAGAACTAATTTTCAGCAAGCAAACACTTGAATTTTCAAACAAATAGTTCAACTTTCAACGAAATAAGAAATTAATTTTCAACTAGAAGATAAATTTTCAACCAAAAATCATACAATTAAATTCTCAGATAACATTTTTGTTAATCTAAAAATAATGAAATTTTTAACAAAATAATAGAATTATCAATAAAAAATTAAGTATTACCAACAATAGATGAATTTTCAAACAAGAATAAATTTTTAACAAAAAAGAGGAATTTTCAACTGGAAATGATAATTTCAAAAAACAAAAAAACAACAGATTTTCAAAAAAATTCTTAAATATTCCAATTTAATAATTAATACTTAAACTAAAAAAATAAGTATTTAACCAAAAATGGAAGTTACATTTTCAGATAAAAATTTAATTTTCGCCAAAATAGATTAAGTTTCAACGGAAGGAATGCATTTTCAAATGTTTTATATAAATTTTAGACCAAAAATGAAAAGAGTTAAATTTTCAGTTCTAAAAATCAATGTTAAACAAAAAAAAACAACTTAAATTTTTTAACTCAGAAGTAAATGCAGAAACAACAAGAATAATATTCTAAAAAAGATGAATTTTCTACCAAAGAAATCAATTTTCAACTAAAACCGATAAATTTTCAAACAAGCACGAGAGCGCTTTCAACTTTAGTACAGAATAGTTCAATTGTCGCAGAAAAATTTTATTTTTTAACAATGTAGTTTAATTTTCAACGAATGAAGTTAATTTTCAATTAAAAAAAAATACATTTTTGACCAAAAATAGAACAGTTAAATTTTCAGTTGAAAAAACTAATTCTCAAAACAAAAATTCAAATTTACAACAAAATAGTTAAATTGAAGTTACATGAATTTTCAACCACATAGTTAAATTTTTAACTAAAAAAGATAAATTTTAAATCGAAAAGAATAATTTTTTACGAATCAAGATGACTTTTCAACTACTATCGGCGAGGCAATTCGAGTCCTCTGGGTTTGGCGTTGAAAAAGTAAGGGAAAAAAATTCGAAGCTTAATGAAAGACGGATCATTTTAAATATGAAAAGGTTGTACGTTAATGAGCCGAAAAGTAATGTCGCAAAAAATTTTTTGTAGCTTGCAAATCTGAAAAAGTAATAAAAAGTAAGGAAATTTGACCACTTTTAAAGACAGTGAATTTTGGAGCATAGTTTTTTATTGAAGAAATAATAGGAAAAATCTGAAACAATTCATGGTGGTACTTTGAATATTTCTGAACAGATTGCCGTTGAATAAATCACAAAATAAAAATAATTGTTAGTTTTTTGTGCATAAATATTAAAAGAATCTATCTTCGGTGCTACTCAAGATAACGAAGTGATTTAATTTGGAGGTAGTTACTTGGATTATCTTTAATAACTTCCAATTTGAAAGAAGTATGTGCTTTTTGTTGTCTTCGTGAAAATTGCGATATTGGAAGTCTGTTTTCTATACGGGATAGCAAGTACCAGAAACCAGCGTGGTGCCTTTTTTCAGGTGATCGTCTTGGGGTTTCCTCACCATATGTTTCCAAAGCCTTGCCACCAGGCTTTGACCAGGGCCGTGCCTCTTAAACTGTGACGCCCCTCGAACCTCAATTTATGTTTTCATTCATGAAATGAAAGTAGTATGCAAAGTATGATATTATTTTAATTAAAAACAATTATAATCAGTACAGTGTTCTTACGGGTAACGTTTGTTTTATATATTTTTCTTTAAAATTCTTCATTTTATTTAACAATTTATCTGTTTGTTATTGTGATCATTTAGACTTTGTGTTAAAGTTCATCTATTTTAATGAAGAATTTATTTCTTTTGTTAAAAATGCATCTTTTTGGTAAAACTTCTTTTCTGTTGATTTAAAATGATTTTTTCGATAAATTATAAACATTACATTTTCCGTTAAAAATTTACCTTTTTAGCAGAAAATTCAATTATATGGTTGAAAGTTCATGTATTTTGTTGGAAATTAAACTATTTTGATGAACTGTGCGGGGCTTTCCTTCCTTTCGGGCGCAGAGGTAAGACTGTGGTCCAACAGGCCCTCGTTCGGTCTAGGCCCGCACAACTTGATGCCATATGGCCGAAGTCCAGGCAGCGGTAGCACCGTAACTTCTCCGTCTTCTTGCGCACTCGACAGGACACCCATCCCACCTTCAGGTGTCCTGCGCGCAACAGTCTCGCCGCTATCTCTTCTGCCAGCTCCACGAAAACCTTCAAATTGCCTCTGAAGGGTCTTTTCGTGAGGCCGACCATAACCTCGCCAGCATATTTCCTGCCGAAGCAGCTTCTTACGCCTCCTTCACTAGTTGGGTGGAGATCCAAGACCGCGACCTCGATACGGGGGACGAGCTCACGCACGTTACCCTTTCGCCAACAGCCTCCCTAATTGCAGCCGATAGCTCGGCTCTGCCTTTCTCTGCAGGTCCTACTTCCACAAGGATCCCTCCGTTTCTAGTTTGCCTGAACCCCTTGATTTTTACGCCAAGGGCTTCAGGCTTCACTTTCTGCTTAAGGTCCTTGAGGACCTCCGCGTAGCTCAGACCCCCGGCCAGTTTAATAAGAACCGTCTCAGGTCGTGCTCGCCTCTGCATCTTCTACTCCTTCCTGGAATTACCGGATGAAGGTTCCTCCTTTTCTTCTGCCTTTTTCGAGTTGGCTTGGAAGAGCTCGCCTCCACTGCACTCAGGGTTTTTCGGCATGAGTACAGTTTTGGCTTGTACTCTTCCTAGGCTTGACCTCTCCTTTCTGGATGTTACTCTTATCCTAGCCGTTCTTCCTACATTCTCGATGAGATCCCTATAGAGAGCCTCGCTCATGATTGAGCGATCGCAGAGTCTATCTACAAATCGCTCCATCTCATTTAGGCCTTCCCTAATTGGAAGTCACATGTTCCCCTTTGTACTGCTGAAATTCCGCATTTCCTTAATTTTCTTTTGTAACTCTCCTCCCCTTCCTCCGTCATGTCCAAAAGACGACCAGACTCCTCACACACACTTCTGTTTTGTTTTTCTTTGTTATTCTCCATGCTGTTTCCACGAATAGCTAGGGAAGTAAAAGTCCACCCCCGCAGAGCCCCACATACAGGTGTAGGGTCTAAATACTCTAGGAAGCGACCTGGTATCCTAGAGACACCGTTTGAAACACCATACCCTGGTGCCATTCAGTCCTCGGCACGGTTGTTAACAACTGAACTTGGGTGGTTTTTTCTCGATGTATCCTTCACCCAGTCTGTTTGGTCTGCGAGGCCTATTTTATTTCAGCCCTACCCTCTGTTTCCAGCGAGCATTCCCCCATCCGCCACCTGGGGACGCGCCTACTGTATTCGAAAAAATAATGATTTCATTTTGCCAAGAATATTATTTTTCTTAGTAAAAATATGAAAAATGTTAAAATTTTGTATATATGATGACCCAAAAATGAAGTACTTTGATAAGCACTTTAAGAAATTGAAAACATCTGAATATTTAAAAGTTTTTTTAATAAAGGATTTTTAAATTATTTATGTGTAACGTTAGGAAATAAAAACACACGGGCGTGAACCTGCGTGATAAACCTATATTAAGCTTCAAATTCATGCATTCTCTTTGTCCATGTCTTTGTCCTCACTTTGACAGTCTATTAATATGCGTCAATTTAACAATGTAAAATTCTGTTTCCACTATGTGCAAAATTGAGTTAAAAACGTTATCAGGTTTTATTTAACATAAATAATACATTTGCATAATAATATTTAGTACACTAGACTTTAGATTTAGGCACTTTCGATTTACCCGTTTCAAAAATGTAATCAAATGTTAAAGCACAGACATTTCTGTGTATTTTATTTAAGATAGAAATGAAAGATACATTTTTGGTTTGGCGCTTACTGCGTTTTGACCCCGCATATCCGATTTCCAGTAAAGATTCAGGCAACTTGAGGTTACTGCAAAGTTTCTTTTTTTATGCACGTAAACATATGTTATTTTCAATAATAACCCTCAAGTGCTAGAACGGGTCCCAGGGCCCCGGGCATTTTTTCAGCAGAGTATCTTAAGAGCGGAGTAGTGGCGAGTTTTATCGAGTGGAGGTAAAAAGTGGTAGGGGTCAGACCATACAAAAAAAAACAATTTAAAGAATTTTTTAAATTTCCCTTTTTTTGTTTATTATTTTTTTACACCAAAATTCGGACAATATTTTCTTGCAAAAAGCACACGTCCAATTCTGTCAATGATAATCCACTAAAATTTCAATGTATTGTAGATAAATATCCTCCCTTTAAAATATAACAAACAAAAAACCAAGATTTGTTTAAAAAAACGTATTTTTAATAACAATTGGAAATTGTTATGCGTTCTCCATATGTTACGGAATAAAAATTGTACACATATAGGTATGTGGAATGAACTTTTAGCTTCGAGTTTCTGAAAAAAAATTGTACTTGACATTGGGAGTATCAAAAGCGATTGTTTTCTTTGCGCGATTATTTGATAGAAAGGTGCTGGTTAAATCCGACTTGGAAGTTCCGGGATTTTGCGAGATCCTCGGGTCAATAAAATTTTTACAAATTAAACCTATTGTTGAGGGAATTATCATTTTCACAACAAATATTAATTTTGCAAGAGATAAATCAGTGGGTAGCAGATGACAGCATTTGAACGGAGATATTCATTTACAAATTTGTGTGTGTTGTAACTGTAGTTGTAATCAGCCACCAGAATAGGTGTCATCTTCCCGCCACGTACGATATCGGGGCGCACCTCCTCATCGACCGCGAGTCCAGACTACGAGTCTCAAAAGAGAAAGCCTCTTCTGCGACATTGGCCTTTTGATAAGACTATCATCAATCGACAGTACGTCAAAAATAAATTATTAGACACGTCTCCCGGCTTCTTTGTAAGTGGGCCCCTGTAAGAACTATGAGCGTTTGATAATCACGACAACCGCGAATGCCGGATCACCACTGATTCGCGGGCGACTACTTTCACCAAACACCTCGGGTTTAGTGGTAAAGGACGTCCTAGCTACCACGCTGCCGATGGTACAAATCTTTTTGTCGATATTTTTATTTCATATTGTAAACGTGTCAAATAATAATTTTCAATGCTTCCCAGGCGGTCAAATTTTTTTCAAAATAGTTCAATTTTTTGAATTAAATATCATGCACACTTTTTGATTCATTTGTTTGTATAATCGTAATTTATTGTTCTTTAAATATTTTTAGGTGATAATCGTCGTAGATAATCACGTAGCAGGGTGATGCACTGTTCACTGCATCTACGGAAGGAATGGCCATCAGCTTTGCAAATTTTGTTATAATTTCTATATACTAAATTTTCCTCAATGATAATTTCAATATTACAAAAGTGACAAGTGCTCACTTTTCTTTATAGATTATCAAATCAAGTTACCCAGTAATAAATTTCGCAATTATCAAATTTGAAAATTAGGCCCTCTGCAAATTTATTTATAAACTTCAAGCTTATTAAGTCGGCCAACAATTATTTTGGATATTACAGAAGTGCGATTTGTGTGCTACACCCTGTAGGAAAATTCTATAAAATTCGGAAAATACACGAAAAAGCGTGTTTATGAAAAAATGACATTACGGTCTTGAAGCGCAACTTTTGAACTTCACATTTTTGCAAATTACATTTTTTCAACTATATCTTATGACGCAATACAGATTTCCGGGAAAAAGTGTTCTGTTCCAAAATGTTTTCTTATTTTTTGCAAAATATTTATTATACGCAATTAATTTTCATATATATTTTTACTATATACATGTTTGCGAGACTCTGGGCTACAATTAAAAAAAAATGGAACTAAGTATATTTCAACCGGAGATATTTCAGTTCGAAGTTTTCTCGGGCCTGCTGGACCCGTCCTAGATGGAACGGAAAATATCAAGGTTCTAATGCTTAAGGGTCAAATTTTCAATACGGTTCTATTTTTTTAAGGCGATAGTTGATCATAAAATAATAAACGATTTTGGTGGACAGTTCTGCTAGCCTGTTAAATTATGAGATAGTTCCTGATGAGTCAATGAGAATTTCGCAATTTAAAAAGACTCTGATTTTCAAAAAATATTCGTCTTCTCCACAGTATGACAATTTGGCGAAGGGAAAATCGCAAAGAGGTCGTAAAGAGTAGAGCAACGTGAAGATTAAATTGATAAAAATTCATTTTTCTAGTAACACTCTGAGAGGCAAGGGGACTCATACTTATACTTGTGGTGAAACATTAGGTGAGATAGGTTGGTTTGAAATTCTTGACAGGCTGAGACGACTGGGTTGATTGGTTTGGTAGTAGCAGGGTGAGGTAGAGACGGAGCAAGACAAGACAGGCCACAGAACGCGACGATAGATAGAGGCAGGGGAGGATAGAAGGCGGAAGTATTTGAAAACGGATTTAGAGCCGCATTTTTTTAGTACATCGAAAGGGAAGATCAAAGAAAGGAAGGCAACGGGAAAGTACAGAAAAACGATAGAAAAGGAGAGATTAAGAGCAAAAAGCGTGGTATCGATTGAGGCTTGCAGCGAAAGGAAGAGAGCTCAATTGAGAGCTTAAAATATCCAAAAATGTTCAGATCGTCGGAAATGCATAGTTTCTGAATTCCATCCAGTTACGAATCATAATACGGACACTCACATTGCCATTTGCTTCTGAATTTCAAGCAGTTGTGAAACATAAGATCACTCACATTTTATTCGTTTCTGTAAATCATGCTATTGTAAATCATAAGACGATCAGCCACATTGTTCACTTCTAGGTGAAACTTGGCTTCAATTATAGTGAATACGTTTATTTTTCTTTACATTGTCTGGTTTTTAGCATTTGTGTTTTTGTGTTCTTAAATTTAATTCATTAGATATAAGAGAAACATATTTGTGTTTTTCGCTTTACATATAGATTAGGAATTTTTTGAGTTGAAATAAGCTGAGAAAATGTCGGACAGGTGTGGGAATATTTCCAATTTTTTCTGTTTCGTTTGTGGTCTGTATACACCAAAAAAACAAAGACAGCCACTTACCAACGCGATTAAAACAGGATATCGATTATCATTCGGTAGAATTTTGAAAAATCTCAATTAGCCATGAGAACCTGAGTATTGCTGCCCTACTTGTGCTATTAAACTGAAGTATGCAAATCGAGGAAATTATCCAAATCTAAGTTTTTGTAAATCAATACTTAGAAATAAACCGTTAAATCTTGATGTGGATTGTTATTTTTGTATTACTGCACTCTTGTAAAGGGATTGAATGCAAATAATAAGCCGATTTAAGAAACATAATTTTTTCAACTAAAATTTGAGAATTTCCAACCGCAATAGCAAAAAAGATCTAGCCAAATTTTTTGCTGACGAACACGGTCTTTTTTTTTGTAGCAACGTAAATAAATTAATGAAAGCTTTATAACATAACCACATAGCCAGCGAATGGCATTTATTCATTGATACAAATAAGACTAGTCTGAAAGTAGTTTTTCTGCATAATGGTAATGAGTTTCCATCTATGCCTATTGTCTATGCATCACATTTAAAATAGAGCTACGAAATTATGAAAATGCTTCTTCTGAGAATAAATTACCACGCACACTATTGATAAATCTGTTTAGACTTTAAAGTGATTGATATTCTGTTAGGACTGCAAACAGGATACACGAAGTATTGTTGCTTCGTACGTTAATGGGACATCAATTGTTGCAATGACGCAATGAATCAAGATGACGCATGTTAATGCAATTTCATGACATGAACGTAAATATGTTTTCGGAAATTGAAAAGAAGGATATACATTTTTCAAGATATTTCAGAAATTGATAATCCAAATTTTAATTTTTTCCAGGTAATTTTCTCCCTGAAAAAAAAACAAAAAAAAAATAAATTGACCTATCGTTTATTTAAAAAAAAAGTAAATATGTCCTGAATTCCAGAGCTTTGAAATTTCATTATATTTCCGAACTTTTTTCAGTTTTTTGAGAATATCTGAAAAAAAAGTTATACGAGTAGATATCCCTAAAATAAGACGATATTCGCAAACTGTGTTAAAAACTCATCATAACAATTTTAACTTCAAATATCTAATAAAATAGACGTGATAGCAACGAACGGAACCAAGGCTCGTGTTCAGCATTGAAAAGTACTTTGGAAATTAGTGTTGCACGGTACCGGTATATGAGCTACGTAGGAGGCGCAAAAAAATGTTCACTCTTAAAGAGAATTCTTTAAAAAATTGTTATTAACAATAATTAATAGCAAATATGTCAGCCAAAAACGGTCAGTGTTATTATTATAACGTATTTTTATTTTATGAACACAAACAAACAAAAATAATACTTTCTATATTTTTGCCAAAACGATGATAATAGTTTCAATTTATATATAAAAAAATGGTTGATTTTACCAAGTTTTTGATTTTAAAAATCGAGGCGTCCTAACGATAGGATGCCAACGCACGCTATCGACTAGACGATACTTAACCAAAAATATAACAATAAAAAGCTAACCGAGAAGTTAGCACTAGAAAGTTTTAGCTCGCGGAATTGAATAAGATAAGATGAAGTGGCACCTTCATTTCCTTCTTTTTCTATTATCTCTCAAAATTCTCGTCCTGTGAATGCAGTTCCCTGATCTAATCCAATAGAACATATTTTTTCATATTTTCCTAATGAGTTCTGGGTTGATGCTAGGAATCGTTTTTGCTATTTTCCTGATTCGTCTTTTGATTTCATGGTACAAGTTCTAGCTAATCTATTGTAATGATCTACGAAAATGGTAATTAATCTTTTTGCCCCTAAATGTATTACTGGTTTAATTGGCCCCATCATGTCCGTGTGAATTATTTGAAGTGGCCTGTGTGCCTTTGTTCCTTTATCTTTAAATGGTAATCTTCCTTTTTTTTACATTATACATATCTCGCAGTCTAAGATTGAACCATCGACTTTACATCTTTCAATTTTTTTTTCTTCTAACTTTTGTAAATTCTTTGAGTAATTTAACGACGCAAATGTGCTTCATTGAGTCAGTTGATTCTTCTATGTCTAACTCTATTATTCTTCTCTATGAAATTGGCCGGGCTTTCCTGCAATCTTCCTTTCAAATGCAGACTCTATGTCCTCTAGTCCTGATTTATCTTCTATGATATTTCTTATTGCATCTTCTACTTCCTCCGAGTCTAATATTTCTGTTTCTGATCCTTTTTTTTTTTTTTTTGATATCATCTTTCCCGCTTTAGTAGCGCTCTTCATGGTCGAATCTGCTGGATTCTCCCTCTGTGTGGCAGTTGTTGATGTCGACAGACCCGAGTTTGTGTTCCGCCCAGCTGCGAACATTAATATAATTAACATCTGATGACTTCTTAGATAATACCATCGGATTCGACTTCTAAACATCTTTTATTGTTCACAACATTCTATATTTGAGTTATAGTTGTGTTGCTAAGTCTCACTTGACCTGGAGTTGTCTTGTGAGGCTTCTCTTTGCATCCCGTCATCTACTTTTGTTGGTAAAGTGTGTTGTCCCTCTTCCTCTAAATTGAGGCCTTTCTCTATGAGGCTCATCTGATCTTCTCAGATGAAGTCTTTATCCGCCATTATATATCTACGCCTGCTGGGTTTAAGGACACATATTACATAGTTTGGCTTCTAATAGTAAAATCTTATTTATATCTCATTGTTTTACTTTCTAATTCACTTTAGGGCTTCAGACGATGTCAAGGTACCGCGGCCTACCTGCCCTCTCGGCGACCTTTTTCTATTGTTCAGCGCTGTTCTGGATCTCGAAGCGCTGTGGATCTCAACCGGCACCTTCTGCACTATAGTTGCAGGGTTATATTTAAATGGAATAGTGTATGAACTCTGTTGCACCCTACCATAGAGGCCGAGTCGAAGGTGCGTTGCCGTGTTAAAATGTTTAGGCAACTACAATGCACTGGAACATACGTTACTTATAGAAATTTGTACACTATTTATACTAAATTATATATGTATGGAGTCTAATTGTCAACGAATCATGCGGAATTCTTTTTTTATGACTCACAGACATTTTTGACCATTTTCATACTTTTTATAGGCACTTAGTCTTTTTAGTAGAACATTCATTTGTTTTGTTGAAAATTCAACTATTTCGTTGAAAATTTATTTTATTTCCTTAGAAACTGATTTCTATAACCACCATGGAGGACGAGTCAATAAAGCATGCATTTTTTTAATAAACAAATTAAAAACTATTTCCCATTAAACATGAAAAATGCGACTGACATGCAGTTAATTTGGATAAAAATATAACAGTGCCCGAGTAAAGTTTATAAAAAGTTCTTCTACGGAACCATTCTAACGATCCGCTTTCGAAAAACAAACTTTATTTTTGACCACTGCGATTCCATTCCTTGCCTGTGAATATTATTATCAGCCGGATTAAAAAATTTTTTTGAATGATTCACGATAGAGTGTGTATAGTGAATACGATCTACACCACAATATCCTTTCCAACTACTCATATTAGTAGTAGTAGTTATAATATGAGAACCCGGTAAAACATTGTCATTGATGATATCGTGTAATGTATTCGCTTTTTATTCACTTGTGAGATTCCCTGTCAACGCCTCCCACCATCCACCTAGTTTGTCTCTTTATTCCTCAATTATATTTTTGTTTTCCGAACGCATTTTCGTCAAAATAAACCATTTTTGCACTCCCCAATTTTTTTTCTTTATTTTCCGATATCCGCACTCTAAGGACGATCCTGATATCTGATATTATAGACCGGACCACGTCTTTGGAAAGCTTCGTCTCCCAAACAATGATACGTTCAATGGATAAAAAAGCAACTAGCAAATTATTATTTGCAGAATTTTGAAAACTTTGATGTTCGCGACGTTAAAAAATTTTCCGTTTCTACTCAAAGAATCGAATCGCAGTGGTCAAAAGTAAAGCGTGATATACAAAGGTGGATCGGTACCAAAAAAACAACAAAAAATGCAAGGTTTTTTGACAAGTGGACTAGCCCTACTGGGGATCACCACCTACAAAAAAACGTACCTTCGATTTGACATCCATAGTGGTGCGCAACACAGTTAATATAATATTTAATTTAAATGTTCCTCTGTAACATCATGTAGAACGCGCCTCACAGTGTGTAAAAAAACACATTTTTTGGACAAAAATCGACCGACAGTGCAATTCTTAACGGATTTTGATGTTTTTTTTAAATACCCGTAAAGCTTGCAGGTATAACGAGTAATCGCAGACATTTTATTTCTACTCAAAAGAAATTTGTTGTTTGACAACAAATATAAAACTTTTTGTTGCTAAATTTTTCGTGATACCATTTCTTCTAAGACTTTCAAATTCATTAAAAAAGTTCATAAATTAATGTAATAATTAACGAAAAATAGTTTTCAGTTGGTAGGAGTAAGAACAACAAGTGTTAGTCATGATCTAAACAAATTAATTAAAAAAAGTTATTTTTGCGTTATTCGCAATAATAAGCTAATTTGATCCCAAAGCTTTTGTATAAAGTATCACATATAATGATGTGCGCATACAATCAATAATACATAGCTAATTATTGCCAATTATTTAACAATTTTTATTAAAAAATTCACATTTTGACCATTTTTTTTTATAAAAGGCTTGATTTTATTGCGGAATTAACTTAAAATGGTTCGCTAAACACGCCTTGCTATTATATTTTTCATACTGATGAAAAAATGTTAATTTTTTAAACAATTTTTGTAAACAAATGCACATTTTAACCATTTTTCATGAATAGTATTGATTTTTTGCGGAATCAAATTGAAATATCTTACCAAAAACACCTTGCAGCTATATTTTTCATAGTGACCAAAAAGTGTTAATTACTTAAACAAGTTTTATATTTGCAATGTGTTCTACTATATGTCCAAGAAGAGAAGCTATACGGTTCTTTTTATTAACCCAATGTGGAAATGGTATTGTTTATCCGTCATTAGCAGCATGTGATCTTGCAGTTTGGCACCATCACGATGATCCAGTATTAGTTTTAACATTTTAAGAATTATACCGAAATTAGACACCTCTAGTAAAATTCGGCACTCCATGACTTCATTTTGTAGATTTTGCAATTTAAGATAATTTGAGTTCACCCCTATACTTTGTTATATATATATATATATATATATATATATATATATATATATATATATAACTATCGTGAGGACTTTGGTCTTGAGTGGGAAGGGTCAAGAATCTCTACATCCCATAGCGTCGTCGATTAGGATTCGTTGTCACCTCCTTTTAGCGAGGCTTCTACAGTCCAGAGACCTTCAAACTACTCCCTTCCGGTTAATTGTGGTTATCTTTTGCTTTTGTTTGGCTTCAAGGACACCTACATACCTAACCCTCGTTCCTGGTGAGGATGGACCATGGGCGAATTACCCAAAATTCACAATAACTAGGTAATTGCGCTCAATTGAAACATAAATGTTAAGGGCGAATCAACCACAAAATCTATAAATAGATAAGACAATTCGGCCCTGTTTATCGTACCGCTCATAATTTAATTTTAAATCTATATCGTTAAGGGTTATTCTTAATCTAAACTTAAGATTAAACCAAGGGTGAAATGACCACAAAGTACGTCAGTGGACAGGCATTTTTGCCAAATTTATCCCTTACGAGAATTAATACAATTATTAACGCCAGTATGTTTCTCGATATTGATCTATTGTTGATGGACCCCACCCCCCTTGCAGCACCAGTACGGTCCTATCCATCAAACATCGTCCAGGAGTCAGCCACCCCTTATCGGCCTCAAGTCCTGTGATTCGGGTTCTACATGTAGAAGAATTCGCGCCTTAGGAAAACGGTCTACCGGCTTAAAGGAAGAAAGGAAGTGAGAAGCGACGACAGCGAGGCAGACCAGCGGCGTATAGGATCATCGGTCTCTCTCATGACCGCAGAGACCCCCATTCTAATTTCCGCGCGCTAGTCTCTTTTTCCCCCCGTATTTCGTAAGTGCCCCCCCCCCTTACGGTGATCGACACGCCGATCACGTTTCTCAGTCTGTACAACTTGTAAGTTCAAGGTGTCGATCACAATAGTATTCGTTGTATCTATCACTTCTGCTTTTTGAGGTAGGACTTGAATCCTTTTAATAGTGATTCAGCCAGGTTTCTTTCCATTTATTTTCTTATATTCGAAAATATTATAATAACCCCTTAACTGGATCGCTATGTTTAGTGAATAGAGTATAATAATGGAACCAGCTATTCTCTCGTCGCCCTGTATTTCGTGTGATGTTTTGAGTGCCTAATTTGGCGACCGTCCAGTGGATTTAATTATGTTTCTTTCTCCTGTTTTTAAAATGTGAGTACCGTGTATGACCTCTCTCTCGACCCTTTTCTCCCGTAATGTCCCGACCTTGACGTAACTTCGACTCTCTTTTACTATTTATCTCGCTGTAAGATATAGCCTAAGCCCCCCCCCCCCCCTTTATTTTCTTTGCTCTATTAATTTACAACCGTCAACTCATTTATGCGATATTTCTGATCAATGGAACTTATTAATACCTTAATAATTGGCTAATAAGGGTGGTTGTTATTTATTAACTATACAATTAACTAAGACTTGTAAAAATAAAGCAAGAAAGAAAAATACGTGTTTATTTTCACGTATAAACAAGAACATTCAATTTTCGACTCAAACTTCTCTCAGTGGTTAAGAGTCAATTTTTTAGAAATAATTCTGATGTGTGACTCCAAATTTAATTAAAATAAACAAAAACATATCACAATAAAAGCCTCGTAAAAATTGAAGATGCTTTTTTAAGAAACTATATTTTAATTAATGGAAACAAAATCCTTATAATGCTTTTGTTAATAATTGATTATTTACTTATTAATTCTCTTGTTCCTTCTCCCGGCCACTACTTCAGCAGGCATGTTCGCTTATTATTTTATGTGTATTTCTTCTAACGAACCCTCCCCCCCCCTCCTCCTTGCCCCTTCCCCCTTATAATCAATCTTGCTACTCCCACCCTCCTTACCCATTCTCCTCTTTTTCAACATTACTT
>JAAAKG020048941.1:0-18502 GCA_010014905.2 Druon quercuslanigerum
CCAGCTCATTCGTTCCGCTGATACGGCTGGCATACCAGCTGTACTCGGCTGGATCCTAACCCTACTACTTTTTTTTTTCCTCTCTTTTTGTTTGTTCGTTTGGACCATGGACGGGCTCCAAACATGGAAATAGCTAACGAAGGCATAGGCTTTCCGAGGATCTATGTGGCTCCCCCTACCAGCCGGAATTCTCTTACTCTTCTAATCCTTCCCTCTCTCTCTATCTTATGAGAGAGAACTATCATCAAAATCATGCACTCGACCGAGGAGGATATGTAAGACCATATCATTTTATTCAATTTTAAACAGGAATTTTATAGTAAATAAATAATTTTATAAGTCAGTATAATATTTTTTATTGAAATGAATTGATATTCACTAAATCACTGATTTATTTCTTAAAATTGCTCTGATAACTCTGAGATACCCAATGGTTCGCGTTTTAGGTGGCTCTGTTGCCAAAATTAAAGAGGTTTCGTATTCTTCAGGATTTAAAATTAGGACATTTTAATATTTTGCCATTCCAAACTTTAAAAAAATCTCCATGACAAATAGAACATTTAAAATTAACACTTTTTCCAAAATTTAAAACCAGATTAGTATAGGGGAAAGCGGGGCACTGACGTCAGGGTGGATAAGCTAGACATCCCTCTAAAAACTTGTAAAACAAGTAAAAAAATCGATTTATTTTTTATTGGCATCTAATAAATGTATAGTTGTATTTGAAATCAATTAATTTGTTATTTTGTAAAAATAAAATTTCAGTGATTGAAATTTAGAGCATAAAAATTGGACGCACCATCGAGTTTCGCACGTTTGGGAAAAGGAATAAAATTTTTTTGTTTAAAGCCGCTTTTATTTAATGCTTACCGCATTTAAAACGTACTAAAATTTAAAACATAATTTTTTATCTCACATGACCTTATGAAAAAAACTTCGAAATGAATAAAATATATTAAATGTAAAAATAATAACAACTGACAATAATATAAAAGCGTGGCGCACATATAGTATTGAATTATTGTTGTTCCTCTGCAAATACAGAAACCGTTATACAGATTATTGCTTAGGACCCAATTTCTTTATATTCCGAATTTCCCCCAAAATACCAAAATATTTGTCAGACTAAAGTCACCCAAACACTTATTCGCAAATATTCCTGAAAAATCGATACATAACTACATAAAAGAAAAATACGAGAAGGTAAGTGCAAACTAAATTATAAAAACATTTTTAACTTTAATTTGATCACGTACGCAACATTATGTATCCATGGCAAGGGCGCGAAATGGGTTTCAGGTGTTGTGCAGATAAGTAAAGAAAGGTATAGCAGTAATTTATAATTACATTTCAAGTTCGGGTAACTCCGTAACAAGGAGCATTGTTCAAAATTATTTATAAAATCAAGGAAAATAGGCCCATTGTTAATTTTAACAATTTTTGAAATGATGACTAAAGACGGAATACGAACTTTAGTAATAATATTTCAGGTTGAATTGTTTCTTTAACAATAGTTAGTTAGAGTTTCATATTGTGGCTTTATCGTTACGCACAAGTTTTAGAAGACCTAAATACAAACTTGTAAACACAAATGTAACAAACGGATTTGTAAAGGATTTCGCAAGAAATACAGTAAACCCTTCAATATTATCGTTAAATCAGTATTTCCAGTTTTGACTAAATAGAACGAAAAAGTACAAACCCAAAACTCTAACTAACTAATATTGAATAAACAATTTGACGCTAAAATATTTTATTCCAAATTTCGACTTTAGTTATATTTTAAAACTAGTTGAAAATAAGAATGGCAATATTCAGCTTGATTTTATGAATCGTTTTAGACAATACTTATTTTTAAACTTAAAATAACTTTATTAATTTATCCTTAATTCCATATTTCATGGATCAGTCGACTTAAAAACAATTTAAATTTATTGAAAAACAATGAAAAAGGCAAAACAGTATTTTATAATTATATTTCAAGATCGGGTAACTCCGTCAAATCAAATTTATGACAAATGGTAATTCAGAGAAATAGAAATTATGCCACGTAGAAGTTCGAGAAAATGGTAATTATGATAAATAAAAATTTTCATAAATAAAAATTATGGGGAATGATTATTCGGAACAACGAAAATTAGGCTAAATTAAAATTAGGACAAATGAAAATTATAGCAAATAGTGATTCGAAAAAATTAAACTGAGATTATATTTAAATTAGAAGAAGCTAAAATTATGTTACGTGGCATTTAGGATATGTGACATTTAATTTCACTAAAAATTATTGTAGATAAGAATTATGATACTTGTCCATTCGTACAAAAAAATTAGGTTATGTAGTTATTCGAAAGAATTGAAATTATGTCATATAAACATTTGGAGAAATAGAAATTAGAATAAATGGAAATTATGATAAATAAATGTTCTGGAAAAAATTATTTAGGTGATCTAAAAATTAGGCCACATTATAATTCGGACCAATCAAAATTCTGGTTAGTGAAAAATCGGAGAAACAAAACGTGGAGAATAATAATTCTAGTAAATGAAAAATATGGAAAATAGGTATTAGATAAATTGATTTTCGATGAAATGAAACTTATATCAAGTGGAGTTTGGGGAATATTCTTGCGCCACGAGATCCTCTAGGGAGAGTTGCAAAACGTGAACCTACCTTTGACAACGAATGCGTGTGGTGTAAGTTGTGAAAACAACCTAACCTCAATTCATAGTTCCGACATTGCGTTTAATTGCTATTTGAAAATCGCCCGCTGAAAGGGACTTTAATATTCCGGTTGACCGTAACTGGCCCGAATTATATAAACGGTATTCCAATGTGTATCAACCTCCCCTAGAGATTCTCAATCTACCAGTGTATTGAATCCGCCATGTCAGATTTGAATTTATTTACCTCGAAAACCTAACTTCGGCTGTTTTTGTAAAGTTTCTATCATTATTGAAATTTTTTGATATGCCATATTAGATCCGCCAATTGGTATTTTGAAATTCTGATGTCAGGTTTTATGATATGGACCTAGAAAACTTCCATATAGCGAATTTTGTATTAAATTTCCAAACATTTTTCCAATTCATCTATCACTATTTTTAATTTTGACATTCTCACCTCAGATTTGGAATCAACGACATCAATAACCTGAATATGACAATTTTGTAAGATTCTTTTTTATTTTTCTAATTTTTCAATTTCCATACTGGATCCACCCTTAAATTTTTTTTATTCTGATTTCATATTTGAATTTAGTTACCTCGATAACTTAGGTATATTATGATATGATATCATTAGGTTGATAAATTTGATTAGTCTGATCATACATCACAGAGCAAACTATGCTGTAGAAAAAGCGTTACTTGGGGGGGGGGGGGGGGTCAAAGATGTCAGGAAAAAGCGTTACGTTATACAAAGCTGTAATTGCCAAAATAAATTTTAACAGCTCTTTTAAATCGTAATGGTCATCTTTAAAAATGCAAGCTTAATGTATCCCATCACAGTAATACAAGAATCTGATTTTCAGTAAAAAAGACGGTCGACTTGCCGATGTAACTAAAAAGATCATTCCTCAGTTGAAAGTTAACTGAAAATTATAAAATAACTACGCTTTCTGTTGAAAATCAACCACTTTATGTACGGAAAATGAACTTTATATGTTAATTTTGAAACAGAAAGTTCGCCTTTCTGCTAGCACAAATTGAATTTCAGAAATCATGAATGAAAATCATTCCAAACTCAACATAATTGACAGTTAATTATTATATTACTTGAATATTAGATAAGGGACCCTATACTTCAGTTTCATTTCTGGTTTAAATTAAGTGTCTTAAGTAATTTAATGAAAAATTGAAACTCAGCTACATTTAAAATTCTTCATCTTGTATTACTGTGTTTATGGTAGTGACTTTTGCAGGAGTGCTGAACAGTATACTTTGACCGTTGTACCTTTTAACAAGAGTAGAGACAAAATTTCGTGAATTCATCAGAATTTGTGAAATGCAGCCTACCTACACGTAAAAATAGATTCCCAAATTTGAGTCCGCTTATTTATTTTTGCTTAGAAGGCGGGATCTAATAAGTCGAAAAGCAGGGTGTTGGAGACCCGGAAAATCTTAGATATCCGAAAATTCGCCAGGAATTTTGTGCATCTTGGAAAATAGGGGAAAATGCCGGAAAATCGTGAGAAATCAGAAGCTGGTAAATCTTTCCAATTTATCTGTGAATAAAAACTGCGCCACTAATTTCAGGGAACTTTGCCTAGGCGTCTTTATAGGTATGTGAAGAGTAACGTGTGGGTCAAAGTTAGTTGTGAAATATCTTCATTGTGAACGGTCAGGATGGAACGCAACAATTATAATCTGCTACAGTGTGGCGAATATAATTGTCTGATGTAATGGAGATCTAACAGTCTACTGATGAGTGAATGCCTTGCTTTTTTTAAAGTCAAAATCAATGTCGATGACAAAGACTCTTGCATTGTGAAGTTATCATCGATTGATTGATTATGATCTACATAGATTTTTAGAAATCCAAATCATCAGGAACATGTTTTATAAGGTACCCTATTACGAATGGTGCCTCAGCGTAGTAGGCACTTAATCGTGAACGAACAGGATTACGCAGGAGCATTCCAAACCTAAAAAGTATCCTATAATGACCGTGACATTATGCAAAAAAACCTATTACAGTATTTCCCTTATATCCAATAACTCTCACCAATCAAAATAAAAATTAAAAATGTCGCTTCGGAATGTGGATGAAAAAAGAAGAATTACCCGATTTAATAGCATAAAGGCGACCCAACCAGTGTAGTTTTTGTTGAATATAATCTTTTTTCGGAAATCAGGGTAAATTAAGTAATTACGAGTTTCAGGAATGGTAAGGCTGCTGAATGTAAGGCTGCAAGCGTCATCTAAAAATGACTCCGGCTCCTAGTTTAACCGCGGTAAATCACACTTATGGCGACATATCACAACCGTGAGATGGGTGGCCACAGGGCACAATGGAGACACAGGGGACAATGACAGGCCGGCGAAACCCTCGTGCTTTGAGAACATCCATCTCTGCATCCATCTCTCAAGTGCCTTGGCATATTACTGTCACGCTAGTATGTCTTTAAGGTTACGAACCAGTGATATCTTTGCTCCGAGAGTAGCGATTATAAGGACATTTACTTTAACGGAATATTTTGGGTACAGTCGTTGCAGCTCCCTTTAGGGGTCTTGATACCTCTCCTTCGCATCCTTCTCAACAGTGATGTTGTAGTTGTCCGGAGTCGAGAATTCGATCACGAATAGAGTTTGCTACTCGAAGACTTGGAAAACGATGTCAGGCTTTGAGTGTGCAACGGAGATGGCCGTCCGAAAATTGCAGTTCCAGAAATTTTGGTCCTCAGAGCTTTCGACAGGGCAGGGTCGTGGCCAACACCATAAGAGCGACAAAAATGGTAATAAAGAACTCTTAGGGCCGCATTATATTAGTAGAGATACGTAACGCTGCAGAAACATATGGCCTTAAAAACTTTTAGGGGAAGAAGTTCACTTTTACACAACAGCATTTGGTTCGCACATAAACCTCATATTTAAAGACATAAACGACCATGCCTACTACTCATTGACAGGCGTGTCATCAAAGACGCAGCCACCCAACAGCGCGTCCTAACAATGGTCTGGATTGTCTACCGAAAAGCTTTCGATTTAACCTATCATAGACCTACCATCTGTGTTGCTGTACGTTTAGTCTCGACTTTTTTGGATTAAATATCGAAGCAAGTCATGTAAATGAAGGTCAAAATAAAATATAATAAAATATGCGATAACTCTTTTTCAAATGTTTCGGTCACTGTTTTTGACTCTGATCAGTAAAAAAAGATATTTGACGTCTTTACATTTATTATTAATCTGTTATATCTGGTTACCTAAAGATGTATGCTTCTGGCTTCACCAAGAAGTGCACACGTCAGGCTGGTATGGACTTAAGATTCTTCAACAGATTTCATCTTCAACTCTGTCGGTGTTGAACAAGGTATATGCGACTAAAATGCATGTTGTTCCGGTTCTAACGTACTCGAAATTCACTGTTTCCTAACCTTAAAGCTATACCCGCGGGCCAAAAATATGCGAAGGCACTTGCGAAATGGATGCAGAAGGCTGCCATCCTTGAGTCGCTTCGTGTCCTCAAGACACACGAGGATCATGCATGTCTGCCGTTGTAGTTTTGTCATGCCCTGAAGCACGACGTGAGATAGGTGGTTACAGTATCGCTTTATTTAAGCATTAAATGAAAACATTATAATATCAGCATTAATTATAATTTTCCAAATCTATTTTACATGAAAATATTTTTTGCAATATCAAACGCCAACCATATGTATGTTCTATTCTCTTTTTAATGCCAAAATATTAATTTCCGTATTTATTGAAGATATAAACTAAACATACTTATTAGACGTACGTGCAAACATTCGATTGCATTTAAATCTGACAGTAAACGTAAGTCGAATGTCGAAAAGCTGACATTCGTCGAATCGTTTTTTTCCCCATTCGATCGCATTTAAAATGTATAATTCAAATCCAGATTGTAGATCCAGAGAGGCATGCTAACCTTGCAAGATATCGCTGATATTGCGCGACATAATATTTAAACTTTGGTTATAAGAACAACCGTGATATTTTAGCGGGAAAGGGGGCCATTCTAGAAATATGCATCTGCTCCTACTGAAATCGCCGCAATATTTCAGCTGTAAGCACGTGGTACGACCGTGACGTAGGTGGTTGCAGTTGGCGATGGACCTAATACGATGATCCGGAAAAAGTCTCGTTCACTCTGAGGACACGGAGCGACCCAAGGACGACTGCCCTTCTATTTGTCCCGCAGCTGTCTTAGTATTTTGTTGACATGGAGGGATTCTCTTCAGGTTATTAAACAGTGAATGATTGGCATCCTGAGAGCGCCGATGTTAAGCAGGTTTGGCTTAACAGAATATTCCGAGTATAAGCGTTGCAACTCCCTTATGAGGTATTTATTCTTCTCTTTCTTTTCATTCTCCCAGGTCATGATATCTTTGTCAGCTGGTGCTGCAAATTCTATAACGAAGATAGTTAGTTTCTCAAAGTCAAGGTGAATTATGGCATGCCTTGAGTTATCGTATGGCGCTTCTATCGGCGAGATTAGGGTCTTCGGGGACGCCAGAATTGATTCCGTCGCTTAAAATTAACCTCAGCGCATTTTTGTAATCCAAACTGCATTTTTTAATATGGAAAAACAAATAAAAAATAATTGAGAAAAAATCACTTGTTCAGAAATTAAAAAAACCCGCCATTACTTATCAATGCATATATGTATTTTGTGCAACTTCCCTTTTTCTCTGAGCGACCTCGATAATCTGAACTCTACCCCCAAAAGTTCATAGAATCGAGGTCCGCTTCTACAAATTCACAGTCTTTTCTCTCTAAGTTAACTTCCCATGTGAGTTTTAAGTAGCGTAGACACATCTGACTTCGGAAAGTTTATGATAGTTTTTAAATAAAAAAAAAAGAAAGACGTTACAAATGTCTGCAAAAATTAATTTAGGTTCTTAGCATTACTATTAATAAGGTGTGACAATGAAAAAATGTGTGAGGTTTTTTTCTTCTAAACTTTTAATTACTTCAAATGTTTCCAAAGTTCTGCGACAAAATTCGTAACTTCGGACACTATAGTATTTTAAAAAATGCAAAACATATTTTTTTATTGCATTAACTTCTTTGTTTGATAAAAATAATTGACTAATTAGATCTGAAATAATTATCATGTTTACAAAGAATGAACTAGCTGTTCATGTAATCTCGAAAAGGTATTTTTCTTCGAATTTCTTTCATTACGATCGTCTAACTTCTTTTTAATAGATTCGAGAAATGTTCGAAGCTAGCAACAAAAAATCCATATTTTACTCCAATACGTTTTAAAATGTTAATAAATTTCCTTTTGCAGTAAAATTTTCGGAGAAAATACTTGATACTACAGAGAATAATATTAGTAAAGCCTTAAGTTTCTGCGTTACTTAGGTCATAATGGGCAACCAAAGTTGTATCATGTCAAAAAAGCTGTACTTACCCAAACCCAATTTCTTTCTTATAAGGATTATTAATGGATACCTTGACGTTCAAATTATTACTTTTTAAATAAAATTTGCAGTTATAAATTCGCCAGTGTTATTGAAAGCTAAGAAACAATCGAACGTCCGAAGTTAATTAACACGTCTGAAGTTAGAGATTCTCCGGTACCATCTTCTTAAAATGTAGAATAATTTTATTTTATATATTTACTATAGGATTTATCTCCTGCAAATATCATTGCCAGAAATATCTGCTACTTTCCTTATAAACCGTATTTACATATCGAACTTCATGTTTCTACTTCTAGACCAAGGTAAATAAAAATATTGTTGAGGACATGACTTTAAGAATTATGCCGCAGCTTCTGACTAATTAAAATTCCACTTTTTGTCTGTGCAAATTCTCATCACCAATAAAATATATTATGTGACGTTTCTAATTCCTTTTTACTACAAATACTTAACGATAAACGATAAACGATTTACGATGTAATTAGGCGCCTTTCTAATTTTCGCGTCATATAAGTAAATTAATCACAATGTATATACTTGTATAAATGGTTTATGGCAATTTTTCAACAAACATACAAAAACCAGAATATTCTATCGTTTATCTAGCTGCACAAGGTCGTAAGTCATAACATTGTGAAAAACATTCTGTAAAATTTTATTTTTGCGGCTTACAATCTTATGCAACTAAATAGACAATATAATGATATATGCATATCTCTTATAAATGTAAAGATATTTTTTCTGCAGACTAATGTAGTAGATAAAAATCGTTTCTGGTACTACGTCCTTATAACAACTCTAACCGTAAGTTCTAATTTTTTACTGCACTGAACCTCAGTGGATCCTATGCTGGGATAATACGAATGGTTCGTATTAGACATAGTAGACTTATCTACTACTGAATATTAACATACCGTATGAACATTAATTTATCTCTGAATAAGCAATTAACTTACAAAAATGAAGGAAGAAAAAGCAAAATACTCTTTTTACCATTACGAAAGACATTGCTTTGAAAACTGGGTGACTATGGGTAAATCTTGATACGGAACTTCCTAGCCTCCTCTTTAAAGAAGAATTACGACCGGACCAAATGTCCTTTCGACGTCAGAGAATTTATTTCACCATCGTGGAATCTAACTTTGAGATTGCATTCGAACATTTTATATATTATATTAGTTCTTAATGGAAACGAATAAATCTATATTAATTATACTACCGAAATACTTATTCTTTATATCGTAATTCATTTATATGATGTTGTCAACGTGAAAATCTTCACAAATCTAACAAGGGAATTCGTTTTACATACACTGCAGTGACTGACACTGCATATTACGAATTGCTTAACAGCATTTTGTATGGGTTCAAAGTTCGTTGCCTTCAGTCAATATGTCCTCTACATTTTTCCCCATTTTTTACATTTTATGCATTGTGGAACTTACGATGTAGGACACGTACCATCGAAATCCTTCAGCTTCAATAATGGAAGTAATATGTTGATTAAATCAAAGCGATTGATCGATGAGCTGCGAACAAAATTGAATTAAAGTACTCCGGTTCAGAGGGTTGACGATAGATTTGTTTCATATTCTCGCATATGTATGTATTTCGCTTTGATTAAATCGTATTTTTAATCAATCAAGTGATTCCTATGCTATGTGATGTCGGCTTGTGGCAGATTCTTGGTGATCGTTTGGTCATGACAAAATGATCAGGTGTTTAATATATCGTTGATGCAACTCTGTACCCCGACTGTTATCGATGCTATCTATTAATCAAATCATACTTTCAAGCATACCACTTGTAATACATTACTACTATGTAAGAAGAAACCTCAAGTAACGCTCATTTTTCGTGCAACCGAATAAGCTTTTTTAAATAAAGATCTCCCGGGTTCAATTTTTTATATTTCAAGACTTCCTAGAGCACAAAATAATGAGAGATGAAAATAGATATATGTCATTAAGAAAAAAAAAGAAAACAATATTTTGCTCGATGCTAATTTCAAACTTGAAAATAAGCATCCACTAACCCTAAAAAATTAAAATAGGGTCGCAGAGCGAATGCAATCCCGGGTAAAAAATTTTTGTATGGGATTGATCTAGGAAAACATCTGGTAAATCATACGGGAGTGATCTTTTAGATAGTATCGTAAAAGTATCCCTAGGGTGAAAACATTTTCTTTCAGCTCTAGAGTACACTGGTAAGTAGATAGGTAGATAGGAAGGTAGGGTCTACAGGTACCTGAACTCAAAGTTTCAATAGATTTGCTTTGAAAAATAATATGCATTACTATTAAAGTATATCTGAGAAGTATATATAAAGTATATCTGTTGTTCAGTCGGAGCATGGCTGAAGTATATCTCCAAGTATAGCGCATGCACATTATTTCTAAAGTATATTAAAAGTATGGCTTTAGTAGGTATAGTCGTATTATTGCTGATGGAAAATAATCGGTTATCTGAAATACGTAAAAATAGAGATCCAAAATCGTGCTTTTCACAATTTCAAAGAATATTGTTAGTAATTTCCAAAATAAGTAACATTCAAACAGGTACGCTATTAATGGTAACATAAATTGTTCAATTTCATACTATGAAAAATTTAGCACTAAACATTGAAACTAAATACCAACTTTGTTAAAGATTTTTATGCTATCAATATCATGTTTAGGATTTAAAGATTGTGAATCTTTCACCAATATATATACGTATACATGATAAGAAATTTTTTAAGTTCACAATTAAAGTGTTAATGGTGGACTTTTTAATTTTTTGGACCCTCTTGTTATTTTGATACATTATTTTTTATTAATTAAATTTTTATATTACCTTAACTGCCAGGGTCTTTAGCGATTATACTATAGGGTCAATTATAGACGGTAGTGCATCTGAGGAGTAGTACTTTCTAAACATAAATTTGGAGCTAGACAACTGACTGAGCTATATTGAAGAAAACTTAATTTCTCGATTTTCCGCAGATAAGTAATAATTCACATTAACTATCCTCTCATTTAAGGATAAAATTCATGTACGGGTCGTCTAATATAATTATGCATCGGCAAACATTTTAGATAGGAATTATTTCCAAACCAATCCTAATCATTCCGAATTCTGTATTTTATCAAATCCAAATAATTGCTAACTAAATTAAAGAAAATTTTGCATGAGTGTGAAAGAAGCTAGAGAAGTTTGTCAGGACAGAAAAGTATGGCGGAAAATAGTTAATAAAAAGAGTGTCAGTAGAGAGCATGACACTGAAACAAAAGATCTTAGATACTAATGGACCCAAGTGGGCAACGTCACGTGTCGACTTTGTGAGGATATTCAC
The DNA here is from genome assembly GCA_010014905.2 of Druon quercuslanigerum. Taxonomy (NCBI): domain Eukaryota; kingdom Metazoa; phylum Arthropoda; class Insecta; order Hymenoptera; family Cynipidae; genus Druon; species Druon quercuslanigerum. The sequence continues at coordinate 11,448 of JAAAKG020048941.1, forward strand.
TTAGGGTGATTGCTTGAGAGATTCATCAGCAACCTGGGTCGGAGCAGTTTTGTGGAATGAACGTGTTATTTAAATAAATTACACGAGAATTCTAGATCAATCTAAAAATTCTATAAACCCTTCCTCACTTTTCTAAATTTGACGACAGATTTACTCTGATAATTAACTCTGAACAGGGGGTTTACGATAATAATGAAATATAATATTAGACTTCATACATACATTAATAAGAAGATTGTTCTTTTTTATTCTGTACCTCACGGCTTAGTAAATTTTCAAGCCCGTGTCCGTAACTGTTTTTCCATTTCCAGGGCATTTTGTTGAGCTGCACCTTGCATTGTACTGAGAGTTTTGATAAATTATCCAGTCCATGCAAAATACTTTTTATAGTGTGCTTTTAAGAAAATATACCTATCATTTCTTATAAATCCCTTCGCAGCTCGTTAGATTTTCGTCTAATTCCTTTTTCAGTGCTACAAGTGAAAATTTACCGAAAAGTAACTTTATTAAAATACACGACAACTTTCGTTACCGATTACCGATCAAATTTCCTCCGTGTAATTTTTTTGTACACGAAGCAGCTAGACCAAGCCCATCAAAGAAAAAGCATGGGGAGAACTAGATTTATATTATTCAGAACACTAGATTTAATTATTATTTAATAAACATTTAAATAGCTCAAATTTGTTAAAAAATGTAACACGATGTATTTCAACAATATTTCCGTGAAGTTAAAAATGATACATCGATATAAACAAAAGTAAAACCCGTAACGTAGTATATAAACGATCCTTAATATAATTTTGAAAATTTGCATACTGAGAACTCCTGTTGTAGCAATGAACTTTAATCGTAAAGTGTCGGCGCTCCCTTACGTACAATTCATTGTACAGGTCTATTTATCATCACATCTAACACCTACTTCGACGATATTCCAAACGACTATTTTGCTTAGAGGTCCCCTTCGCAATTCACTCGTTTATATGCCTCTGAGCACTTCGCTTGTTTTCCCTCCCTAGGGTAAGGCCTGGTTTGACAGGTTTATGGAGCATCTTCTTCCTGAGCATCAGGTTCTACTGTGAACTTTTATATACAATATAGGGAGTGTATATAACGATGTCAAAGGCTTCGTGTGTGTGCGTGTAGATGTATGCATGAGTGTATTAAACCGAAAACTGGAGAAGTAGTGTAAACATAAATCTTTTTCTGAGCCATTTTAAAGTAACTTTTTGACTTTATCAAGAATTATATAATATAAAAGTATCGTGCATAAATAAGGTTCCATTATCTTAATGAAATTTAATTGAATCATTGGTATTTTCAATGAGTGTTCGCCATGATACTTTGCCAGTGGACAATACTTATGAACAAATTCACAGTTTGACCATTTTTCGATGGCAAGTATTAATTTTTTTGCTGAATCAAAAAGAAATGTCTTTTTAATTAAACCTTCTTGACATATTTTCTAATTAAGAAACCCGCTGGTTAGCAAAATATTATATTCACACATAGGCGCGCCAGGATTACTTTGAGGGAGGTGCATCTGCATCTACACACCATTATTATCTAATATAGAATGTAAAATTATACAAGTACTTATATTATGTAGATAGGTTTAATGTTAAGTTCAAATCGCGCGGGTATTTCATTGAATATATTTCGCTAAAAATACGATAAAATTAAGTAAATGTAATTTTTTCAATGTACTTTCTTTCATAGCAGGGGGTGCAAGCGCACCTCCTTGCACCCTGCTGCCGGCGCCCATGTATTCACAAGTATTTGACTTCATTTGACATCATTAAGCCGTTTCCCTTTCGGGGTAGGCGTGACTCACTCGGTGGGGAGGGGAGTAGTATGAGGAAGGGGTTATAAAATTTTTAGATTGATCTATAATTCTCGTGTTATCTATTTAAATAACACGTTTATTCCGCAACACTGCTCTGACCCAGATTGCTGATCAATCTCTCTAGCAACCACCCCAATTGAAGATCCTCACAAAGTCGTCATGTGAGGTTCCCCACTTGGGTCCATTAGTATCCAATGTTGTTTCAGGCGCCATTCATTCTACTGACTCTCTTCTTATTAACTATTTTCCGCCATACTTTTCTGTTCTGGCACACTTCTCTAGCTTCTTTAACGTCCATGCATTTTTTCATGCATGCTCTCGCGTAATTAATTATAACAAAAAAATTCTGTAAAGAAGTAAAGTATCAGGTCAATAAGTTATCTGTCAGTTTAATTCGCTTATGTATCATATGTCAGTAGTTTCAGTTACATCATAGATGTGACAGAGTTTTAAAGAATAATAGTTATTTGCAGTGGTGCAGTCTTAAAAAAAGTGTACTGCCGGTACTTTCATGAAACTTTTGAACGAACACACACACACATATATACATACATGCACACACATCTGGGGTGTAAATAAGCTTAAAATATAACACGACTTTTTAATTTCGTATTAGTATTCTGATTAGTTCTTTGGCTCTGTACAAGAATGATTTTTAGACTATGCTAAAAAATATATCTACAAAAAATTTCTTTTTTTTCTTTCTTCAATTTTACAAAATGGCGGATCCCTAAATTTAAACCAAAATTACAATTTCTGCATGTAATAACACGTTAAATTCTTGCAAGAGACAAATTTATGTATTATAGAGAGTACGTGATGACAATTAAAATTCAAAATTGTGAAAAAACTCGATGGCACATTTGATCACATTTTCAGTTGTTCGTGAAAATGCTATATTATTGTAATGAATCATATTTCATAATGGATGGTAGTAAAAATTTAAAAAATTCAAAATAGTATTTATTTCATGATTTGTTTAAATTTGTAAAAATGATATGATTTTTGGAAAATAGTAATGAAGTGCCATTTTTACTTTAGTTTATCATAAGGCACATTTTAATTTGTTTAAAACTTTTCCCTTTAAGCATCACGAAATATGATTCTTTACAATAATTTAGTCTTTTACTTGACACCTGAAAAACTTTCACCGAGAAACAAAGAAATAATGAGTTTTAAAAAAAAATTGGGCGGCCATCGTGCATTTTTTCTAAACTTTGAATTTTAATTGTCATCATCACGTGCTTTCTAATAAATAAATCTGCCTCTTGTAAGAATTTGATGAGATTTTATTATTAATTGTGGAAATTGTAAGAAGAATCAAAAATCGAAAAATAAGGAACAACCTAATGTCCATATTTCTCTCTTCTGTGAAAAATCGTGTCTTTTTTCATGGTTCACGTAATTGGACCAAGTTTCAGTAGCAGATGAGTGCATCAATAAGTAACTTTACACATGTGGTAAGGTTTTAAATATTTGAAACGGTGGACCATTCGATTGAATAAAAATCAATGCTGTACAATTACATGAATGTGTAATTTGGCTAATAATATTAAAATTTGACAACCAATAATATTGTTTCCTAATTAAAACTGTTCAAATTTTGAACTTCGTAAAATAAGTTACGTATGTCAGGAATCGGAAAAAAATGGCAGATTTCCAATATCTGATTCTGAGATCACCGATTTCTAAATTATTTATTTTTAGATGTTTGAAATTTTTACCTGCTTTTTCACAAAAATTCCATAGATAATATACCAATGTTATGTTTATTGCAAGTGTCTGAGACTCTGAGAGAGATAAATTTACGATCCGGGAAATCTAGTAACAGTTTATTGCGTTTCGGAAATGTTAAATATTACACTTTATACTCCATCTATTTACATATATTGATTTTTATGTTGTTTTGTTGTGTTAAAGTTGGGGTTCATTCTGTCTTAAAATTGAATTCTCAATATTGTGCAAATGTCGCTTTTAATACTAACTAGAAACACTTTCTGTGCGACAAATAAGTGGCGTGGCACTGCCAGGCCCCGCCGGGCCTCGAGTACACCACTGGTTATTTGTGATGCAAGGATCCAAAGTGGCACTTTTTCGGCCGAGTACTCATGATATCGGTGAGGTAGAAAATATAATTTTCTGTTCTCTATCTGATTTTTAACCTAATTTACGTATTTAATATAATAACATCATATAAGCTTCTGAAAATAGTTAATAATACCTAGGATTAAAATATTTAATATAATTTGTAATGTTATTAATAATAAGTTTCAAGACTGTGTTTCTGAAAATACAGAAACTTAATAAATAGCATCACAGTTCTTGAAAAAAATTGTTATTTTTCTGCATTGTAGGCCAAAATATATAAAGCCGTAAATTCAACATTCATAACAATTTTCCAATTCCTTTTTATGTTGTGGACGCCTTTACAGAAAGCTTTAGTAGAATAAATTTAATTGCTTACAGTTATTTGATCATTAGTAAATGTAAAATAAAATCGTACAAGCCATTAGAGAAATCCACATCTATGACGATATTATTATAATATTCATAGTACTTTACTGTATTATTCTTTCTCGTTTTACCAGCGTGTATTGAGCTTGCTTTTAATTATCAGCAGAGTATTTTTACTACAAGAACTGCGTATATGCAGACAATTTATTTCTGCTAAAAATTAGTCATAACATTATGTGCCGCTTTTAAGAAGTCCTATCCCCCACCATTCTTCGCATGGCGTTTGCTGATTTCTCTTGTTGTATCAAGGGCTAAAGATCAATAACTTTCTAGCGAAACAGCCCGCAAGCGGCTTTACGTATATCTTAGCTGGTATTTGATATCAGGAAAAATAAAATTTAAAATCGTTTAAATAATAAATTTTTTATTAGAAAATCAGGAAGCTTTTGAAATGTTTTTTTCTTGAATATCTCTGTTCAATTGAGAGCGTACCTACCTTTTTAGTTTGGAGAGCAGTTTAGGTTGAAGTCAATGATCTGATGCTCAAATTCCGTTTTGAATTCTACAATGATAGATGGCAAAGTTTGCCATGATTTACGTGAACACAAAACGCATCCAATTGTTACAACGTTTGTCAAATTGGCCCAAAATACATCAATAATTGGAATCTTGTCAAGAAGCTCAAGTGCAATAAGAATTGTTACAAATTCATTCCTTCCACGTTGAACTATTTGTTTCTCTTCATATATAGCATATAGTCTTTATTTTAAGAAGAATTCAGCAAAATACCACCATCAGTGCATAAAGTTCTCATTCATGGCAACAAAATCATCAGGTCCTTCGATGTACTTTTCTGCTGGTTATCAGAGGACCTCCAAGGGGCTAATAATAAGATTTTTCGCATGATAGAGTGTGTTGAAGATTACAACGAAATCTTCTTTCATCCACGATCGCGGGTGACTTTGAATCCGTGGATGGCCCTGGTACTCTTCTCGTGCACCTGCACGTCCACTGTACAAGTGTATTGATGTCATCGAGCGGAGAGTCGGTACCGCTCTACCCACGGTTCAGCTTACCCGTGTGTTACGCTCATACCTCTTTCTATTGTATTTTCGGCATTGTGCTTTTTAAAATTAACATTGTTGAACAAATTTGTGACTGTCTATTTCTGAGTAACTTTACTTAGTGACTAAAGGTATAATAAACTTTTTGTTTAATCATAAAACGGTGTTAATTACTCATAATCTCTACCGTTTCATATACGTATAAACATTTCGGAATTTTTCAACAGAACCAGCTGACTTTTTCCACTGTGAACTTGCACATTTGGTCCTTCGAGCCGGATTTCATATGGATTATATGATAATAGTGAATTTGAGTGTTTTTAGTGCCAGTGAAAATTTAAACTTTCTTTACACCAAGGAATCTAGAGCGTCGACGCATGAGCGTGAGGACGCTCACAACAGGTGCGCAGGTAATTCACCGGCAACGTCACACTATACTGCATCACACCCACAGGTGCGGGGTGCACGCGATAGAGAGACGTTTTCTGAGGGACCCGGAACTGCGTAAAGCTTACGCAAATATTAAGGAAGAGTACATACAATTGTGTGAGACGGAATTGATTACGAGGGCCGAGGACCTTTAAATCACTACTGGGCACTTGCCCCTCCATTCCATACTCAAGGAGAGTAGTTCGAGTACAAAACTACGAATAGTGTTCAACGTTTCGCAACGCACAGAGACAGGACTCCTTCTGAATGATCTAAACTATCCAGGCCCTAAACTTCAAAAGGAATTGGCGGTGGCACAAATACGCAGTCGTATTTACGGCGGACATCGAGAAAATGTTTCGTCGTATCTGGATCCATCCGCAGCATCACACTTTTCAGAAGTTCCTCTGGAGATCGTCTCCAAACGAGGAGATTCTTACCTTCATGTTGAAGACCGTGACCTTCGGGTTTACATGTTCGCCCTACCTGGCAGTACAAACTCTTCTTCAACTTGCTGAGGATGAGGATGACGATTACCCTCTCGCTACTGATCTCTTGAGGGAAGAGATATACATCGACGATGTGCTATACTACCGAGAGGATGTTTTGGAAGGAATTCCACCTGAATTCCGAGAGTCATTTACTTCTTTTTCTTTTGAAGAAGAGCCAAATTTCAGAGCTTTGGGGATCTTATGGCGACCAGGTTCCGATTGTTTTCGACTTCAGATTCGACCACCATCGGAGCTTCTCGTGGTGACTAAGAGGATAGTCTTCTCTGAGACTGTCCGTATCTTCTATCCGATAGGATGGTTGGTTCCGGTTATAGCCTGAGCCAAAATTTGTATGCAGAGTCAGTGGGCTCTGAAACTAGATTGGGATCAGCGTTTACCTTCAGATTATAACAAAACTTGGCTGACGACAGCGCGCCTGCGCACCCCACCATGACGATCGACCACCTAGACTATAAAAGGACTCACAGCTCGAAGATCGAGGCAGTTCGTCGAGGTCAGCCTGCCGGTCCCACCGGGATGCCTGCACTCGACGAACCGACTGGTCTCTTTACCAAACGGCGCACCTATGGTAGAGCGACCGGGACCGACCACCGACGAACTTCTGGGGATTTCCCACCGATCTAGAAGCCGAGGTGAATCGTGACTGCATGGAGCAACTACGACCACGATTCGGTAGGCGGGGGATAACGGCAGCCAGGGTAACCTGTCGGACGTCATTCCCACAAGACAACACCCAGACTTTACCTGTTA
>JAAAKG020048952.1:0-15492 GCA_010014905.2 Druon quercuslanigerum
CAGGCCGATCTAGGGTCCTTTCTAGGTAGTTTAAAGTTATACAGTTTGTCATTCTAGTGGATTTCGAAGTTATTAATTTGCCAGCACTGAATCTGGAGAAGGTTGATCAAGATGGCGGAAAAAGGCTGGAGCCTGAAAGGTGAGATTAAATAAAGTAATAGATAATCTATATTCACGGGTTTTCTTGCATTGTCTTACGTCAGTCAAGACACGCTGTAATAGTAATGACTTATTCTGCAATGGATGGGACCGATGGGACGGTGCCTAAGAATGGAAAGGCGCTTCCTACGAGATGGCGTTGCAATTGATTCTGTTCGCCACTGATATTGTGATAGCAATTTCTAAGTCGCAACGTAATATTAAGTTTTATAAGAGTATAATGGGAAATTAACTTTATTTAAATAGTTCGGGCTTTGTCACTCGCATAAGTCAGAATGGCAACAATATGGAGTATTTAATAGCAAAAATAAATGTTATTATTAATTAATAATAAGATAAATATAAGTATTAAGAAAAATATTGCAATTTTGAAAATCCCGCCCTCATGCACGCTTTGTGAATTTAGTTCTGCCAGGAGACACTCATGGCGCATCGGTGGCTCCATAAGCAGCCATATTGCCAAAATTGGATTCCACTATTTAACACGTACCTTCGCCCCCGTGGTCGTAGACGTAGAAAAGTTCATTCTTGTGGAGGGTGCTCTCCTGCTTCTTGCAGCTTATTTTTTGTACGGGTAAAATTATAAAAAGGAGATCTCGTCATCTTTAGAATTTTTAGAAAGATAAAGTTGCATTTATTTTGTTTTTATTATATTTTAATGTTTTCTAACTTCGATTTGAAATATAAGTTTAATCAATTTTTTGTATTGCAGGATGATCTTTGACATACAACTGACGGAAGAGCAGAAGAAGGATCCAAAAACATTGAAAAGCCATAAAATAAAAAGGGCTACTCGTGTTACGAAATTGATGCAGGAAATTATTATTATAATTTTTTTTTAATATTCATTATTATTATTTATTATTATTATAAAAATTTGGCTCGATGGAATGAATGTTCTGATGGAAAATATCGTATTCTTTGTCATTCAGTTTATTTTTGCTTTTTATATTAAAATTAAAATTTACGAAAAAATATATGTTGCTGTTTTAATTAAGTAATAATTAACAAATTATATCAAATTTTTGCAAAGGAAAATTCCCAAAACTCTGGAAAAATTACAGAAATCGTTGTGGCATTTTTCATAAGATATTTTGGGTAAAATTACCCAAATTTATAACAAATTTACCGAAATGATGATGGAATTTCACCCACAGTTTTGTAAGGAAAATTCCCTAAATTTTGGAAAAATTACCGAAATCGTTGTGGCATTTTTCATAAGATATTTTGGGTAAAATTGCCCAAATGTATAACAAACTTACCGAAATGATGATGGAATTTCACCGACAGTTTTGTAGGGAAAATTCCCTGAACTTTGGACACGATACCGAAACTGATGTGGAATTTTCCCGAAGATTGTTATGGGAAAATTACCGAATTTTCGGGTTTATTGCGTGCCGAACATTTTCGGTAATTTTCCCGAAAATATTGTCACAGTGTATTGTCAGTTGCAAAAAATTTTCTTTTGTACGTGCTTGAGTAAACATCAACTTTATTTAAACAATTAGAAGCCAATATTGTGAAACTTGTAAATAAGCTATGTCACTTTTACCCAGATAATAAATTTACAATTTATTGTTTCAAAATGGAAAAATGATAAATGATTTTGCCATCTGATCTTTTCGGACGCACATTCTTAAAAATTAAAAGAAATTCCTTCAGTAAATAATAATTAAATTCAGTAAAAAGAGCGCCGCCGCTTTTATCCAGGAACAAAATTTGCAGTCAATTCTCAGTCATGACAGATTTTTCCTGGTCATTAAAAGAATAGTTAATGATAAACAAAAGTTGAGACAGTGTCTTTTCTGATTGCCTAAATTGTTTCATAGATGATTTTTTAAACGAAAACAATTATTATCGCATTTTGAAATTCGCGGGGCCACATTATTTTGTCCCGGCTAATTTCTCTTAAATAGGTTGAAAGTTATCAAAATTCTCTATGCAATTTTGAAGAAGATATTTCTTCCTAAAATTCAAATAACATCTAATGTATTAAACATTTTTCAATATGTCAACTTCCTTAAATTTTTTCTTATTTAACGATTTATTTTATTTTAAAAAAAAATTTTGCACTATTATAAAAGATTCATATAAGTTTCAGCTTTTTAAAAGAAAAAATTTAACTGTTATATAATTTACAATAAAAGAACTTCAGCATTCATTGGAAAACTTTGATGGTATCATAAATTATACGTAAGGCCAACACAAGTACCCTCTCCCTGAATCTCGATTAGATAAAGAAAAGAAGATTAGGTAGAAAAAAAAGTAGACTTTACAATCAAAGAAAAAAATTCCAGAAGCCAATTAAAATTCCCGGTTTTTCCTGATTTCCCAGTCTGATAGACACCCTAACAATGGTTTAAGTATCTTTTAATATTTTGCTTTTAGAAAAATTTGTTAAAACATCTTACTCCTATCTAAGTAAATACATTTTTTTTTAATATTTAAACTATTCAAATGTTTACGTTTCTTTGACAAAAGTCTAAAGTTTGTTCTTTAAATATTAATAGTTTCCAAATTAAATGAGTTGTTTCAATTTTCTTTACAGATATTTCTGAGGTTTACTGTCTTCTTTCCATTATCACCGCAAATCTTTAGTTTTAAAATTCCTTGACTTTTCCCTAAACAATTATTATTTTCCTATTACAATTTATATTTAACAGCCAGAATTCTAATCTTATAGGATTTTTAATATCAAATCTTATATTACATAAAATAACTCAATTTCAAATTTTTAAATTTATTATTCTTGGCAGTTAATTAAAGTGTCTCTTATAGAAATTCTCTGAATTTTACAAGTTCTTTTTTTAATCGTTAACTGATCGTAGAATCTGTTCCTAACAGCAAGACAAATTCTACACAAAAATGGGGAAATTATTCGGTTTTTTTGTTGTTAAAATATACTGTCATATTTATCAAAAAATCGATTTCATTTCATTACCTCTAAACTGTTCACGAATGTTTCGGTGGAAAATACAGTGAACCTCGGCAGATGCTACAAACAAAATTTGAATATCTCAATTAGGCTAAAAGCTCTCGAAATTCACAGAGGAAATTTTGATTTTAAACGGATTCACTTATTTTTTTATTAAAGATGTAGGCTGAAAAAGTAATTTTTTATCTGTAGATATGAAAACTTTTCATGAACGCATCTTAGAAAATTTAAAAATTATTATTGGTGCATTTTAGTGAATGTTTTTTCTTTGCTTTTAAAAATAAATATTTAGAATAAATAGTGTTATAGGTGTTTAATTATCTAAAAAATTTAAAAATATTTTTTACAACAAATATTTAAATCCTTTGGCAATAAAAAAGAAAGTTCCTGGTAATTTTCAGTAAATCAGCTATTTAGAATTTTTTTTACATTTAATAAATCAATATTTTTTTAATTTTATATGACTTCTAATGGACACAGACAATTTAAAAACTATCTTAAGACTGCAGCCTGTTACCTAATCTGTTACAATATTAATAACATTTAAAAAAATAACAGATTAAAAAAAATTCGTGAATCTATCGTAAAAAGAAATGTTGAGGTCCAAGGGTTCTAAATTTCCATTACATACAGTAATTTATCAAATAAAAATATTTAATTTATTCATAATAAATATCGTAACTACTTCAATTCATACAGAAAACGCTACACTGCATTATCAATGAACATTTATAGAATGCCATAATTTGTACGATTCTATAGAGAACGAAATATTTTGGATGCTTAAATTTCACACACCTTTAATTTGGAACTAAACTTGAGGTTATGCGATCATGCGTTTTAGGGACAATGTAATCAATTCTTAATTTAATGAATAATAAATAGAGGAATCACCTAACCACTTGTTGACTGGACGGTGACGAGATCGAATAAATTTCTGATGTGTGAAAGGTGGTAGTATCCCACGGTATTTTTGTTGTTGTCCATGAAATTTTCGTTCTTGTCCATGGTTTTTTTATTTTTGTCTATGTTCCTTTAGTGGTCGTCGGTTTTACAGTTGTCGCTGTTTTGAACTTTTGGTAGGTTTCGCAGTTGTAGGATATGTTGGTTTTTCAGTTGTAGGTTTGGTTGGTTCCGTAGTTGTCGTTGGTTCTTCAGTTGTAGGTTTAGTTGGTTCCGTAGTTGTCGTTGGTTCTTCAGTTGTAGGTTTAGTTGGTTCCGTAGTTGTCGTTGGTTCTTCAGTTGTAGGTTTAGTTGGTTTTGTAGTTGTCTCTGGGATTTCAGTTGTAGAATTCGTTGGTTCTGTAGATGTCGTTGGTTTAGGTGTTGTAGCACCTTCGGCTGTACAACCAGCATGTTCTGGCCAATCACAAACTTGCAAAAGTGGATTGAAGTGTAGTCGATTCCCTTCTTTGTCCATTAATGGACATGTTCTTAAAATTTTATGGCCTCTTTCACACATATAAAATAAACTGCAATTTGACGCGTGGGCTATGTTAACAGTAAAATTCACTGAATCTTTTTTTGGACATTCTGTTGGAATTGGAGTTATTGGAGTATCGTCCCCTAATGCTATGACAATCATCCACGCCACTAATGCAACAGCACACACACATGCTTCTGGAACACAAAAAAAGATTATAATCAATAAAAATTATCCACAAGCACTTTGAAAAATAGTTCTCAAATGTTATCCTTAGAATTAAGAATGAATGACAGAGTTGAGATGGGCATCCGAAAGCATTGTTCAGTAAATATCGTTGGCTAAACATTTTTTGTAAAGTTCTAAAGATTTAAATTAATAGGACAAATATTTAACAGCACTTTCTTTCTTATACACAGTTTTCAAGCTAAGGCTCAATATTTTATTAAAAAATAAAATAAACGTGAAAGAATATAGAAAACATAAATTATACTTACCCTTCATGATAAATTTCCTCAGTAAATTATCTGGTTCAAATTGATATACTGTGCCAAATGTAACTGATTAGAATGGCCAATGTAGACTTCTCTTTATATAATGTTAGACCACGTTATCGCAAATAATCGGATCATTTTTTAATCTATTTTGTCGAAGAGGTTCTTCGCTGAACGATAATTTTTATCGTTTGGAGGTCAATGTCTCTACACAGCTATTAAATTTTTAATGAAATCTGTAATGAAACTATTTTAAGGTATGAAGAAATTTTGGAGGTTTTCTGTGTGATAGCCTTTGTAATGATACGTTGTGTACATTGTGAATCAATCAAAAGATTGATTAATATTTTAGGATCAATTGATGGTTTAACACAAATATAGCTAAGCTTGGATTATTGATCAATATGAGAATATCATTATTAAATCATTCTTGTAACAACAAATAATAGAAACATGATTAATCTTACTATCCGGCAAATGAAAATTAATATTTATTCTCCTTAAAAACTTCTTGATCAACCACAAAAAGATAATATTCCATTTCTCTATCAAAGACGATAAAATAAATATTTGCTAATAATTGTTGTTAATTTCGTAACCGATACTTTATTAATACGTTAGTATTAAACTTGTACCGGAAATAAATAATGATAATAATAAATGATAATCGAAGGTTCTTATTTTCTATTATGGTGGTTTAGCTAATACATCTGCGACGATATTCACAATAAACGTAGTTATTTAATTTGCATACAGGAAGAATGTCACTATAGTATTATTAAACAATTCAAAAATGGTATAGTTACTGTAGAGTCAAAAACATCTTTGTTCCAATCGAAACATCTCCTCTAACTCCCCCAATGAAATAATCCTGCGTAGAATGAATTCTAATCAATAGTCGATTTGTTTTCATTCTTATGTGTTTATCGACAGCCTGCTATAGCAGGATATTCACAAAACTTTAACTTAGGATTGAACTTAAGGTTAGCTGGACATCCTATACATTTGGTTTTTCATTACTGCATTTCTAAAATCGAGTTCAGACTGTGTTTTCTAACAAAACTGTATACTTTATATGATCTACTTCAGGACATTTTTCAACACACGTGTTTGGATTTTTCCATGCTGTGGTGGGTTTAGGTTCCTTATTAACTGTTGGTTTAGGTGGATTAGGGTCCTTATCTTCTTGAATTCCAAAATCATTAATAAAGCAGTTAGAGTGATTCAAGGACAGATGAAGCTACCTTTAGGTATAGGTGTAAGTATCTTGATTTTTGTGGTTTTTAATGGTAAATTAAGTGGGCATTCTGTCCTGAGTGAACGAGGAATGGATCGAGAGTTTCTAGATATGATGTAATCAGAATCTTTTTTTGAAAGATCTGATATTTGGAGTATTTTCAGTTGACGATGATATTTTCGTAGTTGTCAGAGGTACTTTTCTGGATGTTGTTGGTATTTCCGTCATTGTCGTTGGTATTTTCGCAGTTGTTGTTGGTACTTCCGTAGGTGTCGTTGGCTCTGTTGGCTTAGTAGTCGGTGCTTCAGGTGTAGTACCATCTTCTATAGTACAACCAGCATTTTCCGGCCAATCATAAAGTTGTAACGATGGATTAAAGTATAATCGATTTCCTTCCTAGTCTCTCAATGGGAAAATTCTTACAATTTTGTAGCCTCTTTCATAGGTTTAGAGCAAACTGCAGTTTGATTCATGAGGTACATAAACGGTAAAATTCACTGAATCTTATTTTGGACATTCCGTCGGAATTGGAGTTATTGCAGTTGGATTTGAGAGTGAAGAAGACGTAGGTATAGTTATAGGTGCAGGCGATGTTCTGGCACAACTTGATTCATTTTTCCAATCGCAGATTTGCAGAAGGGGATTGTAATAGAGACCTGCGTCACAGTCGTTCCGGAACTTCGTTCTGACTATGATATAATCAGGATTTTTTTCAAACAAATCTGGTATATTCAGAGTATTTTCAGTTGTCGTTGGTATGTTCGTAGTTGTTCTTGGTACTTCAGTACATGCTGTTGATACTTCCGTAGTTGGGTTCGGTATCTCCATCGATGGTATTGGTATTCGTATTTCCGTCGGTTTCGTTGGTATTTCCGTCGATATAGTTGGCACTTCCATAGTTGTGATTAATATTTCTGTACTTGTTATTAGTATTTCTGTAGTTTTTGCTGGTATTTCTTTAGATATTGTTGGTACTTCTGTATTTTTTATTTTGATTTCCTTAGTTGTTATTGGCATTTCTGTAGATATTGCTGGCACTTCCGCCGTTGTGATTGGTATTTCAGTAGTTTTCGGTGATTCTGATGGTTCAGTAGTCAGTGTTATAGGTGTAATTCCATACTCACTAGTACAACCAGCATTTTCAGGCCAATGAAAAACTTGTAATAAACTGCAATTTGATTCGAGGGCTATATGTACGGTAAAATTGACTGAATCTTTTTTTGGACATTCTGTTGAAATTGGAGTTATCGGAATATCATATCATGCTGCTACTAGCATAGCAGCGAACAGAATTAATTCTGAAATTAAAAAAACAATAACTAATGAAAATCACAAAAAAGCTTACATGCCGAATGAATAGGCATCCGACCGAAACTATAACAGTTCCTTGCTTTTATTTCATTACTATTTGCCTTTATAAAAGTGATCTGATAGTTTCGATAAGATATCAATCGGAGAAGACTTATCAACTCAATTACGGCGCTTTTATTTATTCGAACGTGCCATAATCCAAGTCTAATCTATGATCAAACTATTATGAAAACAAAACAAAAATCGATCAACCGTATTATTTAACTTTTCATTTAAAGTTCTTAAAATAGAAATCTTTGGTGAGAAGGTGGTCATAAATAATTATTTGTGAATTCTTAATATTACTGATTTATTTTTTTAAAGTTTTAAAATTTTATTTTTGACAAGAGAATAGATCTTATCATATCGAACTTAACTATTTTAAATTTTACACCACTGATATGAAGCCTAAATTATATCAGATTCTGGTTTAATTGTATGCAGCTTTCGCAACTATTTTCGTAGAACATGAACCTTTGGTTAAAGTGTATATTTTGTTGATTATAAGCCAACTGAAATCTTTTTTGTATAAAAACTATTTTTTTTTTTTGAAGATTCGTCTTCTTGAGTTGAAAGTTCATCTTTATTAATAGAAATATTGCATCTTCCTTGGATAAATCTGCAACTGTTTTGTTAAAGATTCAACAATCTTTTAGAAAATGTTCTTGTACTTTAAATTTTATATTTTGGTGTTAAGAACAGAACTGAAATTTTGTCTGGATGAAAGTTTAACTATTTTATTACCATTTTTCTTTTTAATTAAAAATGCATATGTTTTAAGAGAAGTTTCATATTTCTTGAATAAAAAAAGCAACTGTTCTATTGAAAATTAAACTATTTTTTAAAAAGACATACTTTTTGGGTGAAAATTTACTTTTTGTTTTAAAATTTATTTTTCTTATTCATAGAAATTTATCGTTTGTGAGAAAAATGTCTTCCTTTTTGGATAAAAATAAAACTATTTGGTAGGGAATTCGACAATTTTGTTAAAGTCATCCGTTTTGGTTAAAATTCTTCCTTTTTAAATCTTTTTTAACAGAAAATTCAACTGTTTTTTGAAATTTTTTTATTTAAAAATTCATCTGTTTTAGAAGAAATTTCATTTTTTTATGAAAACGTAACTTTTTGGCTAAAAAATATTCTTCTTTGCTTAAGTTTTCAACTGTTTTGTTTTAAAGATTTGGTTGAATCCCTTTGTTAAGAAATTTCATCTCTTTGGTTGAAATTCAAACTATTTTGTTAAAAATTAATCTTTTTTAATTGAAAATTCAATTGTTTGGGTAAAAGTTAAACTGCATTATTAAGAAAAAATTTCAAGGCTTACGTCTTAGGTTGAAAATGTTATTGTTAAGTGACAAAGTCATTTTTGATTTCAAATTTACTTTGTAACTGAAAATCTAACTTCAATTTTCTTAATGTTGATACTTTTATCTCAAATTTACCCTGTTTGGTAAAAAAAATAATTTTCTTGCTTTGAATTATCATGTTTTGAGTAAAAATGCATCAGTTTCGTGGAAATCTTTTGCAGAGAAAATTTGTCTTTTGTCTTGAAGGTTCTAAAAGTTAGATAAACTTTTATTTCCTTCTTGATTGAAAAATCTTTATTTAATAATACTAATTCTTTATTGCGTATCAATTTATATACATTTATCGCAAAAAGAATGTTGATTCTATATGTACAGTCAGAGTAAGCGAGCATATATAATTATATAATACAATACTTGACAGGTATTCATTGGCGCAGAATGATCGCAATTTCAGACAGTTGGATATATACATAAATAAAGTTTTCATTGTTACTCAATCCATATCTTTAAGGAGTGAAAATATTCCCGTTTCTGAACCTGCAGACCCGGGTATAGGTAGACATAAGACTTGACTACTGGTATCCCCACATTATTGTAAACTGTGTTTTTAGTATTGATTTTTCTTGCATCTCCCGCCATCAGTAAAAATAACTATATTAGTGTTCTTTATATTTGTAGTTAAGCCGTTTGATGCACAATATTCAGATCGTATATCTAATTTATTTTTCATATCAGACTGTGAGTATGCCAGAATGATTAAGTCATCTGCGTAAAGAAGCAACAGAGTATCAATATATCCGTTTATATTTAAACCATTTACGCCCTTGGGTCGGAAAAAGTCCTCTATATCGAATATAAATAGTATAAAACTAGAAGGACTTAGAGTCACCCTGTAAGACCCGCTCAGAAGCCGGTATTTCTTCTGAATACTCCCACTTTTCCTTATCTTTTAAGGTTGCCATGTCACAAAGGTTTTTTACCATTCAAATCATCTTCGGACTGGCCCCTATTCGATATAATTTATTCCATAAATTTGAGTAAGCTACCGAGTCGAAATCTCTTGCAAAATCTATAAAAATACCATATGCTTTCCTTTTCGGTAGTCTCAATTGAAGGCGTATCGCAGTAAATAGATTGAACACATTATCTAAACAGCTTCTGTTCCTTCGGCATCCAGCTTGACATTTTGTTATTACTCTATATTAGTGATGGGCGATCCTGAGAAAAAGTATCTTAAAGTTTACTTCTATCTCACTTGTCGAAAGCTTTTTCTAGGTCAAAAAATACACAGAAAACTTTTTTGCCCGCTCTCAAACTCTTTTCTGTGATTTGCCTTAAGCTGAATATTTGATCCGTACATGACCTTCCTGGCATAAACCCACTTTGGACTTGCCAAATCTTTTCTTCCGTTATTTTCATTACCCTACGAATAAGTATCTTTGAGTATATTTTACTTACGGTACTTAATAAGCTGATCCCTCTGTAATTATTGCAGTCACTTTTATCTCCCTTTCTTTTGTACATTGGCTCAATTGAGTTTGCTAGCGCATTGTGTTCTACATCGCAGTTGTGGTGTCCTATAGCTTCATTTCCGGATTGTCCCCTAAAATGGTCTCTGAAAGCGTGACTAACTTCGGCCTGCCTCATATTGCATTTCCCCTTTGCCATTTCTCACGTTGACAAATTCTGTACTTTTAATTCCCTTCATTTCTTCATAGAGTAGTTTCTTCCATCTCAATAAATAATTTCGTGAAGGTATTTATTAACGCTATAAGTCAATAATTTCGTGGATCAGTCTTTTCAACCTTTTTATGCAGCATTGAAATGAAAATTTTAGACCAAGATATCGGAATTTTTTCTGTGTTAAGGATTTGGTTATACATAACCTGAACGTGAAGTCTCCAATTGTGAGGTACGGCTTTGATAAATTCATTCGAGATTTGGTCATCACCACGTGCCTAGCCAGATTTGCAATTACACAGGCACACGAAAAAAAGGTCTTGTGCACCAGAAGAGATAAATATTTTTATATGCTTTTAGGGTCCCTAAATCGGAATCCGAAGTTGGTTTTACTCAGTTATGTCGAATTTCGTTCCTACCCTAACAAAAAAATGATGAAAGTTGGTACATTCATGGAAACACCCAGAAAGCAAAGCGGTTAAATGTTTTTAAGGTGGCTGAGTCCAAATTTATAAGGTCCTTTGACTCAACGAGGTCGCATTCTATTCATAACCTTGAAAAAAATTAATTTAAAAACCGAAAACACCCACCTGCCAGGCAGCGCGCCTTCGCTGGCTTCGTTAACTCAACAAATCTGAGAACGAATCATTCTACACACTACGCTGAATACAAACAATTTATGTCGAGAACAGTTTTCAGTATTTTAATTTCTTTATTTCTTGCCAATCAATCTCACGATCCAACCATGGATGCGGCACACCGAAAAAAAAGAATCAATATTAATACGTGGAGGATAAACACATTGTAGGTAATTTTTCTATTGTGGAATTGTAATGGGAGACTCCTGAATAACCATCTTCCTAAATTTGTTTGCCACACTCCAGAATTGTTGCGAGTTTATTACTTCAGCAAGTTGATTGACATTCTCACTATCAAACAATTTAGCTTTCATCTTAAAGAGGCTCCCATACAGTTTTTTGCCTTTTTTATGCTGCCCTACTTGTAACATTAAAGTTCACGAGTTTAAATGTCTTTAAAAGAGCCTGTAGTTTTTTTTGCAGCGAAACATTCTTTGTCAAACCAAGGTAATTTGTTAAAAAACCATCATGAAATAGTAGAAAAGGTATTTTTTTATTTAAAATAAATTAATAAATTAGATAATTTTAAATTTGCATCTTAAATACTGTTCTATTCTGTTTATAAAAAATTCTACCTAATTCTATTATCAATTTTTTGGTCGACAATTAAATGAATTTCTTTTTTTCCTTTTAAAATCGCATAGATCACTCATGGAAGGGTTTGATGTTTGATTTTTGATTCTGATTTTTCTTGTACTGCGAAAACAGTCCCTAATAGTGCTACTAGTTGGCAGAAAATTATTCTATTTTAGTTCTGGATTTAAGCGTTTGATTAAAGATTTGTTATTCTTGGTAAAATTCAAATATTGTACTTTTAAATTAAATTTGTTATGAAATATGAACTAATAAATGTTTCGTTAAAATGCTTTTTTTAGAATAAACATTCAAATCTATAATTAAAGTTGAATTGCTTCCTTGAAAGTTAATTTTTTTGGTTGAAGATTCAGAATTTTAGCTGTAAATTCGTATTTTTAGATTAAAGAGTAATTTTTATCTTCTCATCATAGAAGCTATTAGATTTTTTTAAGGCCCCCCCCCCGCCTGTTTTTCTAAAATGTCTACGTTTTGAGACCTTCTGAAATCGAAAAACAGGTCGAAAATTAAAATTTTAAGTTAAAAGACGCACAACTGGCAAAAAGTAAAGAAAGAGAAAACTTTACCTTTTACATAGCCTATAATATTATTATGACTTTTTTGGAAAATCCAAAATTCAAATTTTTGTATCCCAAGAAATATCTACAAATTTTTATTAATTACTTTTGGACAGGATACGTACCATTTATTTTAATCGTAAAATATAATAATAAAAATAAAATAACAATTAAATTTTTGTAAAAACGACCTAAGATATGACAAAAATTATTCAACTAAAATTGTACGCCCGAAAAGTATCTGTAACTTTGTAAGTAATCTTTTTTATGCAATACGTAGTTTTTGTTTTAATCGTCAAAAACAGAATTAAAAACTCATTTTTCGTTCAAAATATGACACAAGGGACAACAAATTAGTTATTATTCATTTTTGGATAGGACAAATACGTGTCATTTTATTCCTGAAGATCAGATTATAAGGAAAAACTAAAACTTTTGGAAAAACTCTGCAAGAAATGAAAAAAGTAAATAAACCAAAGTTGTTTACCCAAGTACATACAAATTTGTTTCTCGTCATTTTTTATAGGATGCGTAATTTTTGCTTTAATTCTGAAAATAATATTTTAAAAGAATTCAATTTTTGTAAAAACGACGTAAGGTACGAACAAAAACTTAATGAACAAAACTTGTACACCTACAAAAGTTCTATAAATTTGTAATAATTCCTTTTTTGATGGAACTCGTAGTATTTGCTTTAATCGCCAGAAACAGACTTAAAAATTAAAATTCATATTTTTTTGTTTTAAAAAATGACACAAGGTACGAAAAACATTAATTGGTGAAAGCTTTTCACCCAAAAGAATTTACAAGTTTGTTATTAATCGTTTTGGATAGGACGAATATGATTTCTTTCAATTGTAAAAAGTAAGATTGAGGCCACTGAGACCATTTTCCGGTATGTTGCAATTTGTTGATTTTGCGCATACATTATTTCAGCCAATGAGCGGACAAGTTTGAAATTATTTTTCAAAGTGCTTTTTTTTAATAGTAGCAAAATAGTGTATCGACATTTCAAAGTTGAGATTACTGTGCAAAGGCACAATATAAAAATCTACACTAATATGAAAGAAATCGTGGAATATATTTCATAATATTTGAAAATATTCCGGAATATGTGGGAATATGCAGAAATATGTAGGAATATGCAGAAATATGTAGGAATATTGAAAGAATATATGAAAATATGTTGTGGATGTACCAGCAATATCAGAGTAGTCCATCCCTCGGTTTCGACACCATTTCATTATATACTTAGTTTTGATATAAATTTATTGACTTTTTTACGGATAATAATTGCTACTTCAATGGTAAGCGGAATTAAGTACTAAATGTAATAATTATTAGAGAAAAATTCAACAAAATATACTTAAAAAACAAAGTCGACGTTCGCATAAAAAGGGCTGGTTCTAGTTTAGGGGAAATTGAGGTTTTTCTAACTAGGACCTACACTTAATGAAGTGTAAGTATACTTATCTCTAAACACGAACCGGCAATAGGCATGTTTAAACTTTTTCGGAATTCCAAATTTAAAACACCCTAAAAACTTGTTTTTAAACCTAAGAATTGGTAATTTCCTAAAAATCCTAGGAATTTATCCCGCTACATGAGGCTGTACGTGGCTCCCTACCAACATTAAAAAGTCTTTTTCATATAAACACCCACATTTAATAATTTAGTCAAACAAGTTAAGAAAATCACATAAAAGACATACAAAACTTTATTAAACTCAGTTGAAAGAAGATTACAAATAGATGATAAATAATCTCCTTTACAATTATTTTAAAGCGATAGCAAGATAAATAACCTTAACCCTAAGCTGGAAATAAATAAATGATGCAGTCGGAGGATTTTTAATCCCTATTATGGCACTTTATTCAATACATCCTTTACGATATATTCATAATAGATGTCGTAATTCCTTCATTGTCAAGAACTAACAATAACCTTTTAAAGAATTTACTGGACTATACGACACTATAGAGCCTAGAACATCCTTGTTCAAAGAATTACTTTTTTAACTCCCCCAGTGAAACAAGCGTGCCAAGAACGAATTTTTATCATTTGTCGATTTTGTTTCATCCTTATGTTTGTACCTACAGCCAGCTATAGCAGGGTATTCACAAACCTGTAACTTAGGACTAAAATCAAGATTATCTGGACATGTGTATACATAAGGCTGTCCATTACTACATTTGCAGAATCGAGTACAGTCTGTATTTTCCAACAAGACTGTATACTCTATAGGATCAACTGCAGGACACCTTCCTACACAAGTATTTGGATTTTCCCATGCTTCGGTGGGCTTAGGTTCTTCAGTCGCTGTTCGTTCAGCTGGCTCAGGATCCTCATCTTGTGAAATTTCAGAGTCATTACTAAAACAGTCGGAGTTCCTCAGAGATAGACACTTGCCCAGTTTTGCATTAAAGCCTTTTCCATTAGGACACTTTTTCAAAATTTGTTCTCCTTTCCTGCACTGGTAGTACTTGTTACAGGCACACTCGTGAGGCAAAAGTTCAGGGTCTTCAGGGTCAAACTCCGGACATGCAGTTGCATTGGTGGGTAGAGAAGGCTCAGGTGTAAGTTTAGGGGCAGGTTCAGTTGCAGCTGATGTTCTAAGACAGCTGTCTTCAGTTTCCCAGTCGCACATCTGCAGAAGAGGATCGAAATAGAGCCCTTCATCACACTCAGACAGGATCTTTGTTCCATTTTTACATAAGTAGTAGAGTCTGCAGTCGGATTCATGCGGTATTTTGATTGATGTGGTACCTAATAGTGAATCTGGAGGACATTCTGTTACTGGCAGAGAGGGGCTTGATCCAGGGTCTTCAATGATTGTGTAATCGTCGTCAGGATCGTCTCCAGCAGGATATCCTTCAGTGGTTGTTGTTTTTGGGGTGGTCGTTGGTTTTGTGGTAGTCGTTGGTTTTGTGGTAGTCGTCGGTTTTGTGGTGGTTGTTGGTTTAGTGGTGGTCGTTGGTTTTGGGGTGGTAGTGGGTTTTGTGGTAGTCGTTGTTTGCGTGGTAGTTGTTGGTTTTGTGGTAGTCGTTGGTTTGGTAGTGGTCGTTGGTTTTGGGGTGGTAGTGGGTTTTGTGGTAGTCGTTGTTTGCGTGGTAGTTGT
>JAAAKG020048963.1:0-34035 GCA_010014905.2 Druon quercuslanigerum
ATCTACAGATGTTAACTTTAAAAATCTAGATTGCTGTCCTATAGTTAAACATAAAATATGTTAATCCTAAACATCTATATTTTACGTTTGAACATCCATTTTTCTCCGTGTATATTTACAGAAATTAATAATAGATATTTTTTGTCAATTTTATAAATCATTTTAAAGATAGGCAACTTTTGAAATTGATTGTACGTTGTACCTAAAATGTTCTTTAGTCCATAAATTATCAGAATTCCTATTTATTTATCGCAGACTTATATTTTAGTTAATAATTAAATTTTTTCGGTTAAAAATTCGACTACTATTCTGTTAAATATTCATCTCTTTCTGTAGTCTGATTTTAAAAAATCTGTTTGATGGAAATTTAACTTTTTTCTTGAAAATTCAACTGTTTTATCGAAAACTCGTATTTTTGTCCAGAAAAATCAACAATTTGGTAAAAAATTCTTATATTTCGTTAAAAATTCGTCTTCTTTGATAGCAAATCCGTTTTTTTTTGGTTACAGATTCAACTCTGTCGTTGAAAATTAATCTGTTTTAATTAAGACTTAAATTATTTTGTTGGAAATTCATTTTTGTTGATAAAATTCATCTCACTTTTACCTTCACTTAAAATTTTTTTTTTTTGACGTAACAAAAATATCAGTTATCAACTATTTTTTGGTTCAAGATTCAACATTTGAGGTGCAAATTCGTTTCTTTTTATTTCGTTAAAAATTAATTTCTTTAACTGAAAATGTAACTAATGATAAAAATTGAACTTTTGTAAATTCACATTCACGGGTTAAAAATTCAACTGTTTTGTAAAAAACTCATCTTTTTGGGTTGAAAATCCAACAATTTGATACACAATTAAACTGTTTTACAGAAAACTCATTTTTTTCAATTGAGAATTTATTTAATTCATTTTTTGTAGAAAAATTTAAATACTTAGATTAAAATTCGTCTTTTCGGTAAAAAATTAAATTTCATGGTTGAAATTTACACAATTTAGTTGAAATTTCAACTATGTGGTTGAAATTCATATTATTGGATTAAAAAGTCAACTGATTAAAAGAAAATTCATCTTAAAAAATATTTTTTCTTTTTTTACAGTTGAAAATCAATTTTTTTTTTCAAACCGCGAATAAAAAATTCATCTTTGTTGTTAAAAATACATACATTTTGTTGAAAATTTCGTATTTTTAAGAGAAAACCAATACCCTTTATCAAAAAAATTTTTTTTTTAAGAATCATCTTTTTGGTTAGAACTTTTGTGCAAGTTGAACTACATTGTTATTACTTCTTTTTTTCTTTTAGTAGAAGATTCACTATTTAAGTTAAAAATTGATCTATCAGGTTGAAAATTTAATTTTTAAACTGAAAAATCAACAGCTTGGTTGAAAATTTTATATTTTGTTGAAATTTTGTTTTTTTTTTCTATTTGAAAATTGAACTACATTCTCGAAAATAAATTTTATTGATAGAATATTCATCAATTTAGTTAAAAATTCATTTCTTTGTGCGAAAATGTAATTATTTTGTTCGAAATTAGTTTTTTTATCATTGAAAATTAATCTTTTTTTTTTGTGGAAAATTAATCATCTTGGATAAAACTTCGTATCTTTGATGGAAAATAAACCATTTTTGTTGTTGTTGAAATTTTATGTATTTTATTGAAAACTCGTCGATTTTAATAGAATTCAACTGTTTTTCATTTAAATAAATATATTTTTTGTTAGGATATAAACTATTATATTTTTCGTTAAAAATTCTTATTTCTATTAGAAAAGCCATATTTTCAGTTGAAAATTAGACTGTCTACCAAAAAATGCATCTTTTGGTTTAAAAATTCAACTTTTGTGTTAAAATTTCGTGTCTTTCTCATTAAAAATTCATTGATCTTTGCTAAATATGATTTTTGAAACTAAAAAATTAAACTATTCCATTCCGGGTTGAAAATGCACCTTTTTAGTTAAAAATTGAACTACTTATTAAAAATTCCTTACTTGAAATCTTACGACTTTCAAGCCTTTCAATTTTCATTAAATAAAGTACCCTCATTATTTTATTTGAAATAATGTATTCCCTTATTTAATATTTACATAAAAAAAGGTATGTAATCCAAAACTAGCAACATTTTAGCAATTTCAAATTACTAATCGACTGTGTCTCATACTCACAATCAATGTTACGAGTAAATAATTATTGTAACCTTGGAAAGTTCGTTTTTGCCAATTTTGACAATCAGCTATATGTACATTGCAAATAAAAATAAACTTTCCGGAAGTTTTTTACCTGTGAGAAAATCTATTCTACGTTCGTAAACATTGCTCGTAACGGTGGATCGATTACCGATTCCGCGAAAATTCCTGAATGTTTAACAGCTTATCTTAGCGAACGAAGGTTGCATGCAAAATAGGAGTTCCCCCTCCAGTCTTGCTCACACGTTCCTCTATTCAAATACTAAATACTGTCTCTTTGAGGGTATTTCAAATGCGATTTGGGTTAACTACATTGACTTGCAAAACCAGTTTAAGGATTCTCAACATCTAAAAACACTAAACGAGTTTTTGGGTTAAAAAAAAATCTTTTTAAATTGAAAATTCATCTACTTAGTTGAAAATTTACGTATTTAGTTCAAGGTTCGTATTATTTGGTAAACAATTAAACCTCTTGATTCGAAATTCATAATTTCTCTTCAAAAATTCTTCACTTTCGTTGAAAATTCAATAATTAGTTAAAAGGTTAACTACATTGTTCATCATTCATTTATTTTTTAGTCGAAACTTCATAAATTTATTTCGAAAGTTATTTCTTTGATCGAAAATTTAACTATTTTGTTTAAAATTATTTTTTTGCGGTTGACTGCTACTAAACAATATTACAGACAGAGTTATTTTTCACAAAAATATGGGAATAATAGAAATTAGCAAAATAAAATTTTTAAATTAATATTAATCTAGGTACAATATTAAAAAAAAAAATGAAAACCTTAAACTGGCTATAAGAATTTAAGTCGAAATATAGTGCATTTTCAACAGAATACATGAATTTTTTACAATATATTTGAATTTTTAACCAACCACTTTATTTTCTATCGAAACTACATTTTTTCAACAAAATACATGAATTTTCAATTAGGAAAAATTAATTTTCAATCAAAAATCGAAGTTAAATTTTCAGTATAAAAAGAAAATTTGCAACAACAAAAAAAGTTAAATTTACAACCAAAATTATGAATATTCCACTAAGAAAAAGAATTTTTAATTAAGTTCAACTCTCAAGCAAATAGTTTATTTTATTTTATTTTTATTTTAAATTAACAACAATACGAAAATATCATACAAAAATATGAATCTTCAACGAAAAAGTTCATTTTCAATCAAATAGTTTAACTTTTTATCAAATTTTTAAATTTTCTACAAAACAGTATAATTTCAAATATATCAATTTTCAAACAATAGGATCATTTTCCACCGAATAGAATTTTCGAAAAAATCGTTGAATAGTCAACCAAGAAAATAAAAACGAATTTAAAAAAAATATTTAATGATCTAAAAAGGATTTATATTTTTAATCCGGAAATGTGAATTTTTAACAAATAAGTAAATTTGAACCAAAAAATTATTATTTTCTAACATAAAAGTTAATTTTCAACCAAACAGTTGAATTTTCTACCAAAATAGCTGAATTTCAAGTAAAAGACTAATTTTTGACAACACAGTTGAATTTTTAACCAAAAAGGATGACCTTTTAACAAAGTTGAACAAAAAAAAAATTTTCTAACCAAGAATATAATTCAAGACCTGTAAACCTTAAAAGATAAATTTTCAACAAAAAAGATCTTTTTCAACCAAGAAAGATGACTTCTACGAAAAAAAATGTATTTTTGAATCCGAAAGAACGAATTTTCTGCCTACAGAAATGCACGATCAATAAAAAAGTGGAATTTTCCACCCAAAAAGATGAATTTTACAATAATTAAATTTTCAACAAAAAACTTCTATTTTTAACCAAATAGTTAACTTTTCAACCGAGATGAATTTTCAACCAAAAGCCCAAAGTTTTCGACAAAAAGATGACTTTTCAAGAAATAATTAAATCATGTACAAAGCAACCAAAATTTTAACCCAATAGTAGATTTTTAACCGAAATAGATGAATTCTGTACCAAAAATACATGTTCATAAGAATTTACAAAAAAAAAAAAAAAACAATAATAACAATCATTGCTATAACTTGTCCAATAGCAAGCTTTTGACTGATAATATTATTCTTGAAATTAAAAGAAGAAACTCGAGATCAAATAAATAAATATCAATAAAAAAAAGTAAATTTTCAACTTGAATAGGAAATTCGTAATTGTGTTCTGCAAAAATTGGCTTCGACAATCCTTTCCGAAATTAAATCCGCTTTAATTAAAAAAAAACTAAAATCCGTGAAGAAATACGACCTCTAGAACTTTTTCAACTAAAATTTTCACTTTATTCTCATCGCGCGTCTTGGAAAGTAATGCTCTAAAGGTTAAATTTTTAACCATCTAAGGAAAGTCGTCATAAATTCCTACCTTACCGACACCACAATCACCCACAACTCAACAGGTTCACGTCCGTGCTAAATTTCTAGAAACTTAGCCCGGACACAATCCAATTGTTCCGTACAATGACCTCGACGTCGGTAAGGTAGAAATTTACAATTAGAACTCTCGTTACTCATCTGCTCTCCCTTTTTTTTTAAGAGAGCTTAGAACTAGGTATAAACTAGGTAACTACTAGATACCAAGCCACAAAAAACATCTGTTTACACTCTGATCGGGATCCAAATGAAACCCAAACATTAATAAACACCGAAGTAATTATTATTTTTTTTTTTCCAACTGCCTGGAGACACGTGAGACATATAGGTAGGTATTTGGGTTTGGTTTTTCCCAGGAATTCGCTGGTCGCTAAAGCACGTCCGGTCGTGCTCGTTTGCGAGCACAAAGTAAGAAGAGTTTTACGAAACATCGGAGGCATTTCGCTGACGCTTCAAAAACGTTTATGAATTTTCGCAAGAGTAAACAGCGTGTCATGCATTTCACAGACAAGCCTCGAATTTGCAAGATGGCGCCCGGAGAGCAATCTGTGAACGAATCCTTCTCTCTCTCTCTCTCTCTCTCTTTTTTTCTTTCTCTCAGTCTCCTCCTTCGTCCCTAACCTAACTGAAATCACTTGTCTTCGTCTTTCCTCTGCTTTCACCAAAACCCTAAATCCTCTCTCTCACTCTCTCTTTTTCTTTGTCTCTCTGTTTCTCAATCCGTCTCTTTTCCTTTGTATTTCTCTCTGTCCTGCCCTCACGACTAGTAAGTGTTTGCTGAATCAGTCACGCGTGAGTCACTTCTAGTCGGTCACGATGAACGCTTTAAGATTTAAAACCTTCGGGAGTTTCATCGGTGGTAAAAGAGGTCATCACGACTAGTCACGACCGTCAAGACTCAAGAGCCGAGCGCCCAGTTCTGTCAACATCGACAGGGAAATATGAAAATCACAGGGGGGTCGCAGCGCAAGAGGAGCCAGAAAAAAAAGAGAAATAGGGTATTTTTTCACGAAAGGGGATACGAGGTCCTAACTACATAATATCTCTTACGTAAAATTTTTTCCAGTCTGCAAATCACTGAAAAACAAAGGAACAAAACAAACGGGTATACTCGAAAATTCATGTATTTTGTTGTAAATTCGTATTGTTTGGTAGAGAATTAATCCTCTTGGTTGAAAATTGAACAATTTTATTAAAAGTTTATATTTTTTTTAATCAATTTTTTGTGTATAAAATTAACTACTATTCTATTTTAAGTAGAAAATGTATATTTTTTAGTCAATAATTTAACTCTGTATTTTTTAAAAATTCATCTTTTTCTGCAGAAAATTAATCTGGTTTATAATTTTGATTGCAAAATTCGTCTTTTCTAGTAGGAAATTAATCTTCTTAGTTAAAAATTAATTTCTTTCGGCCGTAATTTGATCTTTTTTGTTTAAAGATGCATCCGCATTTTTTTTTAAATTTTAAGTATTACAGTTTCCATCGAGAATTAATCTCTGTTAGTTTAAAATTTAACTACTTGGTCGAAAATTAAAGTATTTTTCTAAAAAAATTCCATTTCTTACTTGATGTGTATTTTGTTGAAAATTCGCCTTTTTCGACAAAAAATTAATCCACTTGGTTGAAAATTGAACTATTTTATTCAAAATTCGGTTTTTTAAATCAATTTTTTTTCAACTGAAAATTAAATAGTATTCCATTTTTTGCAGATAATTTATCTTGTTTAGTCAATAATTGAAATAATTGACAAATTTATTTATTTTGCCGAAATTTTATCTTTTTCGGTAGAAAATTAATCCTCCTTTTAGAAAATTGAAGTATTTGGTTGAAAATTCGTTTTTTTTTAATACTTCTATTCAACCGAAAATGCATTCCATTTTCGAGACAAATTTATCTTTTTTCGATGAAAATTCATCTACCTTGTTAAAAATTCAGTTTTTTTTGTAGAAATTAAATTTTTAAATTAAAAAGCAACTATTTACTTGACAAATAATCTCTTTTAGTGAAGGATTACACTGTTTGGATAAAAATTCGTATTTTTCGATCGATTTCAACTGTTCTGAATTATAAATTAAAATCTTGTTTGTTTTAAATACCAAATATTATTTGGAAGAAATTTTACCTTTTTTGTTGAAAATTCAAATATTTGATGGAAAATTGATGTACTTTGTTAAAAAAATCATACTTTTTGTTAGGAACTTAACCTTTCCGTTTAAAAATGTATGTATTTTGGTGAACATTATTTTTTTTAGAATATCAATTTTGTTGTTAAAAATTCAACTTTTAGGCAACTGTTTGAAAATTAATTTGATTTATAGAACATTCTTCTTCTCGGTAAAAAATTAATCCTCCTGGTAGAAAATTGAACTATTTTGTTGAAAATTCGTTTTTTTTTTATTAATTTTTTCAACTGAAAATGCATTTCATTTATGAGACAATTTTTCTTTTTTTCTTTTTTCTTTTAGTGAAAGTACACTGTTTGGATAAAAATTCGTATTTTTCGATCGATTTCAACTGTTCTAAATTATAAATTAAAATCTTGTTTGTTTTAAATACCAAATATTATTTAGAAGAAAATTGATCTTTTTTAGTTGAAAATTTAAATATTTGATGGAAAAGTGATGTATTTTGTTAAAAAATTATTTTTTTTTAGAATATTAATTTTGTTGTTAAAAATTCAACTATTAGTCAAATTTTAAATTTAAAAGAACGAACTTTCCACCAAGAAAAGAGAATGTTTCACGTTTAAGAAAATATGAATTTTTAATCCAAAAAGAAGATTTTTATTATCTAAAAGATTCATGCTGAACATAACAGTTGAATTTCAGACCAAAAAAAAATTACTTTTTAATTAAATTCTTAATTTTTCAATAAAATAATTCAATTTTAAACCAAATAGTAGAATTTAAATAAAAGGTATAACATTTAAACAAAAAATATAATAGTAGACTTTAAAATTAGAAAAGATGAATTTTTAACAAACTATTTGAATATTCAACTAGATAATAAAGTTTTTAACCAAGAAAGAGGAATTCTCTAAAAAAAGGAAGAGAAAAAGTGGGAAATAGGGAGAGTTTCAAGTCTGCAATTATAAATTCCAAGCCCCTAAACTTTTAATTGTTCAAGTCAGAAAATTCACTATTTAAAAATATACGATTCTTAATTATTTAAATTAAAACTTTAAAAATTTTATAATTTATAAATCATGGCGTCGATATTTCAAGAATTTGTCACTTATTACAAATGATTCCAAAGTATTTAAAATGCAATTTGAACATTAGAAAAATTAAGTTTTAAAATTTTGGATTATGAACCCTTTTTCAAATTCTGTACATTTATTTAAAATTAAGAGCCCTAATATTCAAAAAACCAAATTGAAAGACATAGCTTGAAACAGGAGAAATTTGATTTGAAAGTATTTTGAATAATTTTAGATTTAAAAACTCATTAAAAATCAAATAGACTAACCTATCATTACAAACAGACTAATGCTGAAATTTCAAGAATTAGACCATTTCAAATTTTAAAAAGCGCTTCAAGTTGCGCAGTTATTAATTGAAGCATTCATTAAAAACTCATTAAAAGTCTACAATTTTCAAACTGTTCAATTTCCGATTACGAACCTCTAAACGTTGGACATTTAAAATAATTCTTGATAATTTTTAATGTTTCAATTTGAAAACTGAAAGAAAAAGCGAAACAAGCCGAGAATTGTTTACATCCTAGAATTCTAAAATAATCTTAATTATTACTCTAAAACTCGAGATTATTCTCTCTCGAAATAATCGTATTTAGCTTTCCAAGGTTTTTCGCATTGATCATCACTGACTGGTGAAAAAATATTCAATGAGATTGAACCAGTATTCTGAGAATCATTCTTTTTCAAGCCGGAATGTCAAGGTTCTTCAACAGGTAGGTCCATTCTAAACCGACTGCAAAAAAAATCAATATCTGAACCTACAACCAGTAATCACAACACTCGTACTTCAATTACACAGCTCATTTTCACCGAGAGTTTTACGAATTGTGATATTGGAAAGAAATATTTAATCTGGACGCGCTATTTGTTTAGGCTGAATCATCAAATCGTTACTAGCAGCAGGGAAAGTATGTCGTAAAACATAATATCATCATTCAATTTTATGACAAATCAGCAATGTGAAATTTCTCTAAGACTCTCACTAGTTCTGAGTGTTTGAGCTGCCACTGATGAAAAATTAAATAACATGTTGTTGTAATTATCTGCAAACTACTCATTACTCATTACTCATTACAGTAACGAGACAAAAACAGGCCTAAGACACTGGTGCAAATTGTAAATTCAGACAACTTGACTCTTTGCATAGTTAATTTTTGTTTAAGTAGCAGAAAGAGTCAAGGTGATTATGATTATCAGGCTTGTTGGAATCTGGAATTTTTAGAACTAATATTTTTCAGGTATTAAAAACGGAATTAAATGTTTAAATAAATTATTATTCTTTGGCCAATAGTCTTCAGCATGAAAATTTCTATTTATTATTCTAAGGCTTCACGATAGGGTTGTCCAAAAATGCATTGAAAATTTTTTTTGCATGCTAGAGGGCAACGACCACTTCCATTCCAAATTCAAAAAAAGAAATTCCCTAATTTTTATATATTTTTTTTATTTTGGTAACTTTTTTGAGTTTTTAGAATAATTTTTTAGGATTTGAAAAAATGTGACGGAAAAGTATAGGGGTCAGTAGAGAATTTTCCCTTAAAACCCTTAAAACCAAAAATGTCAATTCTGCATGAAATCGACCTTTTGAACACTGTACTCTCGTCTTTTTTTTACTTCAAATTATTAATATTGGTCTAGTGGAATATTTATGATCATTGGTTAATTAATTTTTAATTATTTAAACAAATGGAATTTATGTAAATAATTTCTTTTCTCGAAAATTCGTTTTTTCCCTAAAATTTATTACTGTTAGTCTAGGGTAATATGTATTAACATTAGTTCACTAATTTTTAATTGTTCAAACAAATTGAGTTTGTTTAAATCACTTTTTTTGGAAAATTCATTTTTTTCCCTTAAAAATTATTACTATTGTTCTAGTGTAATATTTATTAATATAAATTCACTAATTTTCAATTGTTAAAAAAAATGGAATTTGTTGTGTTTATGTTTTTAAAGTTTTTAAAATAAAAATTATTATTATTGGTCTAGTGGAATATTTAACAAAATTAGTAATTAGTAATTAACTAATTTTTCATTATTAAAAAAAATCTCATTTGTGTAAAATTTTTTTTTTTTTTTAAATCCTTTGAACTGGCAATTTATTTCTATTAAGTGACATAAATTTATTTAAAAAAATGGAATTTGTTTAAATAATTTTGTTTAAAAACTCGATTTTTCCCCTAAAAATTATTACTACTAGTCTAGTGGAATATTTAACAACATCAAGTAACATATATTTATTTTCATATATTTTTCAATTGTTGAAACCATAAATTATTATTTATTTTTAGCTAATAACTAATAATCTGTTTAAATAATTAAAAAATATAGAAATAATGTTAATAAATATTCCACCAGACCAATAGTAATAAATTTTAGGGGAAAAACGAATTTTCAAAAAAAAATTAAACAAAAAACATTTGTTTAAACAATTAAAAATTTAGAAACCAATGTGATTAACTATTCCAATAGACTAATAGGAATAATTTTAAAGGGGGAAAAGAAATAAATTTTCGAAAAAAAATTATTTAATCAAATTGTTTTTGTTGGAAATTCAAATTTTCGAGTTAGGGCCGTAACTGTTAAGTAAAGAACAAATTTTTTTTTGAAAATGTAACTGTTTTGCTGCAATTTTTGCTTTTTCTTAAAAAAAGAATTTTTCAACTGAAAATATAACGATTTTATTTCAGGTTGAAAATGTATCTTTTTCCGTTATAAGTAAACTTAGGTTGTTGAAAATTCATATTTTTGTGTTAAAAATGTAACTTTCCGGAAAAAACTTTTTCTTTCTTGAATTAAATATCTCTCTTGGTTTAAAATTCAGCTATTTGGTTCAAAATTAACAACATTGTGAAACATTCATTTTTCTGCTTTTTATCTCTTTAGTTGAAAAATTAACTAGTTTGTTACAATTCTTCTATTCTCTCTCTCTCTCTCTCTCTCTCTCTCTCTCTCTCTCTCTCTCTCTCTTGAAAATTAAGTTTATTAACTCAAAATATAAATTTTTCATTCATGGTTGAAAAGTTATCTTGATTAGTTAAAAATGAATGTATTTTGTTGAAAAGGCATATTTTTGGGTTAAAAATATTAAATGTTCAAGGTTCAACAAATGTGAAAAATTCATTTTTCTGATTAAAAACTTGTCTTTTTGGTTGAAAATGTAACTATTTGGTTGAATTTTTTGAAAATAATTTTTTTAACTGAAAATATAACTAATACATTTATTGTAGAAAATCCACTCTTTTTAGGTGAAAATTAATGTATTTTTTTTTAAATTACTATTTTCGGCTTTCAAATTTAACTGTTTTGCAGAAAATTCATCTTTTTGTCTTGAAATTTGTAACAATCTGGATGAATCTGGAATTCAACTCTTTTTTGAAAATTAAATCTTTTCTGGTTGAAAGTTGAACTTTTTGAAAAATTCATTTTTCTGGTTTTGAAAATTTGTCTCTATAGCTAAAAATAATTTTTTTTTGAGGATTCAACTATTTTGTCGATAATTTATTTTTTCTTGTTTGAAAAAAATTAGAAGTTTAGAAAAATGGAAATAACTCTGAAAATAATTAACAATTTTTGAAGGTGCTTGAGCTTAGTTTAAGGTCGAAAAATGTCGAAAATTTGTTAATACTTACAAATTAAAAAAAAATATATTTTTTCATATTTTTATAAACTTTAATAATATTTATAAAAATATAATTGCTTTAAATTATTTAAAATTATGTGGCGAGCACTATCATTTTTTGTTATTGAAAATTTGCGACTTAATATATTAATAACTTATAAAAAAAAACTATGCAGACTTGCTTTTAAAATGTGCAGTTAATTCCAATTTTTCAAAAACATCGCAAATTGACAGGGTTTTTTTTTTTTTATAAGAAATATCTACATATTTTGAAATAAAATTTGTTAAACTGGAAATGTAACTATTCAATTTTCGGTCATAAATTCTATTTTTTTTTAGTTTAATATTCAACAGTTTGTTTAAAAAATTGTTTTCTTTGGTCGAAAATTAAACTGCTTTATCAAAAATTCGTTCTTTTCTTGGCTGAAATTAATTTTTTTTTTTAACTGAAAATTTAACTCTCCTAGTGCAACATTCATCTCTTTAAATGAAAATTTTAATATTAAAGAAATTATAATTTGTTGTTTTTTAAAATCAAATTTAACTATTTCATTTTTTGTTAAAAGTTCATGGTTTTCTGTTTTCGATTCAAGTTTTTTTTTTTGAATTTAGTTGAATTATCAACTATTACATTTTTTTAGAACTTATTTACACATTTGATTAAAAATTCGTCGTTTTTGGTTCAATATAACGGGTTTTTAAATTAAAAATTCAAATTTGTTATCCTTTGATTTTTTGTTGTTCAATCTGGAACTTTTTTATTCGAAAAATCAACAATTGGATACAAAACTAATTTATTTTGTTGAAAACTCGCATTGTTCGGAAGAAAATTAATCTTCTTTAAAAACTAATCTATTTAAAAAAAAATTAAGCATTTGTTTAAAAATTAATTTAATTTATTTAAAGCACTACATTTTTGACTGACAATGTTAGAAATTTAAAAAGTTCCAAATTGAATTTAAGATGTTCACATTAATTATATTTGAAAGAATTAAAAAATAGAGGATTGAAGAGTAGTTATTGCCGGAAGGTTCTGCTTTTCTAAATGCAAAAAAAAAAAAGAAAAAAAGAACAAAGAGAAGCGACCTTCTACTGAAGAGAACAGTGATCCCTCTGATTCGTTTCAGTATATTTATTCGATTATGATTCGTTTGTAGAACTCGTTTATCGACTCGTCTGCCAGCGAGAGGAGGAGGAGGAGGAGGAAATCGTGCGATTCGTAAAGAAACAGTCACGTAGCGACGAGTCAAGGTTCCCTAACCAAAACAAAATCAGAGCAGGGACGTTATTTGAAAGAGACCAGACCAGGCGCCTTTCCCACGGGCCCGTTACCAAATTGAGACACTACTTTTTTTCTGGAATAATTATCAGCAATTAGGTCATCAGCAGTCCTACTTAAATGCCTCCAATTAA
Source organism: Druon quercuslanigerum (assembly GCA_010014905.2). Classification (NCBI taxonomy): domain Eukaryota; kingdom Metazoa; phylum Arthropoda; class Insecta; order Hymenoptera; family Cynipidae; genus Druon; species Druon quercuslanigerum. The sequence goes on from JAAAKG020048963.1 coordinate 12,797, forward strand.
TCTTGCATTCCACCTTCTATATTATACAAGGGTCATTTTCGAACCTATTTGGCTCAACTCAAGCCAAAACAAAACAAAAATTCCCTAATTTTAAATAATTGATTAGTTTCTACAATTAACTGTTATTTAAAGTCTTACTTAAATTCCGCGTAAAATGTTCAAGGTAGAAATAAAAATAAACCACCAGCTCAGATAATATTGCAATGTTATCGAAAAATTGCTGAGAAAGCAATTAACTTTAGCAAATGATCTACGTCACGTCGATGAGATGGGAAATAATTTCATTGGCATGTAATTGCTTGATTTAGAACGGCGTTTAAAATTAATATGACTCAGAAAGTCTTGCAGAAGGCAAATTTTATCGCGACTGATAAGCACCTCGAGGAAATGGATACAATAGAAATGCCACCGGCAAACATAGAGAACTCGTTTTACCTTTTTCAAACACTTTTCCCACTACCTTCAAACGATAAGGTCATGATTCATTCATTACAAACTTGGTCTAGTTTACATTTTAAAACTAGACCTGCGATCTTGAAATCTGATACAGCTGCTCGAAATTCACAAACTAAAGTTATCACAATATAGGGGGAATAAGATGAGTTATCACGAAAATAGGGGAAAATATTTTGTTTAATAAAATTAAACGAGCTAGCCATATTAAATCCAGTTTAAAACGCTTTAAATGTCCTAAAATTTCAAATTAAAATCAGGGTCAATAAAATTTTTAAAATCGAACTCTATGCGAAACATTTTTCCATTTAATGCAATAAAAATTAAATAAGAAATTAAACAATTCAAAGTGGAACTCTTAAATTTAAATTATTTTAAATTGAAGTTTAAAAGTTTTTCAATGCAAAAATCTTTTATTCAAATGTTCAATAATTTACCCGCATAAACTGTAAGGTACTAACACTTTTCAATTGCAAAATTTTGAATTAATAACATTCATAAATTATACAGTTAAAAAATTTAGATTAGGTTCCAAAATTATAAATCCACGGTTACATTTTTTAATTAAAATTTTTTTCAACTTAAAACTTCTAAATAAGAAGTTAAATTATTTGCATTTTAAATAATTTACCCATCCTTGAAAAGCTTGAAAATTTTGTTTCAAAATTTAGAAGTTGTTTTAAATTCTTTCCAATTTAAAATTATTTCTGAAATTTTTTCAGAACTTCTAAATAACTTCTAAAATTAATTTAACTTTTCCTACAACTTTTACAAAATCCGGCGAATTTTAACAAATTTCCTTTGAATTTGGATTTATGAATAACAATTGAACACTTATTAGTTGTAAAAAAAATTACCCACAACCTAATTTAAAACAAAAGGTAGATTTTTGCAGATTTCAAACAGAAAATTGAAAACGAATTTTCATTTTGAAAAACTATTTTAACAGAATATTTAAAAAGATTTAAGAGATTTCTAAAATTGTAGGAAAAATTCACTACATTTTAAAATATGTTTACAAGTTATGAAAAAAAGCACACACTTTGTTTAAATTAATGGACATTATTTCAAGTTTTAAATAAACTTTGAATCTTTTCAAAACTTCTAAATATCTTAAAATTACTGAAATTTTTCCTACAAATAATAGGTGTTAAATTATTATTTCCACATAAAAATTCAACAGTTTCGCTTACAACTTAAACATTTTTTAAATAAAACAATAAAAATTGTAACGTTAAAAGTTTAAAAGCTCTTCGACATTCTAGAGATTCAAAGTTTCAATTTAATCATCTTAAATAAACAGTGAAATATTGCCACATATTAAATACTTATTCTTTAAGTATATAATACTTAATTTAGACTCAAAAAGTATTTTTAACTTAATAAAAGCTTTTAATTACGAATATCTTATTATTAAGTTATTTTTTAAGTTGAAAATAGTTGAAGTTTCAATCAGACGATTACACTTTTTTAATGACTATGACTTGAAATGAAACAGTAAAAATCTAAAAATTCTTAAACTTTGAACGAATTTAAAATCGTTTTATCAAACCAATTATTGTTCATTTTTTATTGCTTAAAATACAGATCCATTTGAAAAATTATTTATTCATTTATTTGTATTTACAATTGATAAAATTATACTGTTTTTAATTTTAAAAATTTCAACTCTAAACGCTATTAATTTTTTAATTGTGCAAGTATTCAAAACTGCATTTAAAGATTCTTTAACTTCAAAATATACACTTAAAAATAAAAATCTAGAATTAAGAATTTTTAAAGCAAAAGATTTTTGAATTAGGCATTGTAAACTGAATGATATCATAATTGAAAAAGATACCAATTCAAGCAATTATTTAAAAAATTGTTAAAATCGAAATAGGACAGATTTTTCTTCTGAAAATTGATCAATTTTCAGTTTAAAGAAAATCAATTAAATACTAAAATAGTTGAAACATTGAAGAAAAATACAATAGTTAATACTTCAACCATAAATTTAAATAAAAATATTAGATTCAAACGAAAAATGCTAATTAACAACAAAATAAGCACAAATATTTTACAAAACAAGTGAATTTTTAATCCAAAAATATGACTCTTGAACCAAAGAATTAAATTTTTAAGTAGGTTTTTGTTCTGCAATTGATTTTTTTAAACTTAATAATTAAAATGTTGATTTTTTATTTGAAAAATCTTACATTTTATAATTTAATTGAACAAAAATTCTACAGATTATATTATAATGTACGAAAATGGCATCAAACTAAACAATCGAATTTTTTGCTAAACTGTAAAATTTTGAAGCAAAAACGACCAATTTCCAATAGAAATTTTGAATTATCAAACAAAAAATATGAATTTTAACCAAACTTTTGAATTTTTCAATTAAAGAAATGAATTTTCTAAAAAAATGGAATTTTCACTCTAAAAATTTTAATGAAAAAAAAAAACAATTGAACTTTGAACAAAAAGTTAATTTTCAACAAAATAGTTAAATTTCCTACGAAATGGAATTTTCAACCCAAAAATAGGATTTTTTAACAAAAACGCTGATTTATCAAGCAAAAAGGATGACTTGTTGAACTTTTAATAGAATTGTTGAATTTTCAAACAAATAATTCCTTTAACGAAAATTGAATTATTTTAAACCAAAAATATATTTGTTAACTTTTAAACCCAAAAAGATCATTTTTTCAGAAAAAAAATCAATTTTCAAACCAAGATTAATTTTCTACCAAGAAAGATTAATTTTTAATCAAAAAGGACAAATTTTTCTATCCAAAAAGAGAAATTTTCAACCAAGCAGTTGAATTTTCGACCAAAAAATGAATCTTAAAACAGTTGAGAAATTTTGTTTTAGAAAACATTTTAATTCTTAACAAACAAAATTTAATTTCCAACCAAAAACTATGCCTAAGAAAATTAGTTTACAACAAAACAATCAATTTTTTAACCGAAGAATAACATTTTTTGGCAAAAATCGAATAAATCTTTCAGTTCCACAATACATCTGAGATTTATTTTCAACCAAAAAAGATGATTTTTCAACAAAACAATTAAAGAAATATGTGAAATTTGTTTTAAAAAAGGGGAGAAAAGCGTGGATTAGGCAATTAGGGAACAAGTGCAAGTCCAATCAACTAGAAAATTATCCAGATTGACCATTTAGAAATGAGAAAAGAAATTCAAAACAAAAATTGGAGGAAATGAAGTCATGAATCGTCTTTGAATTAAAATCCGAAAGACACGTTAACGACGATAATTTCGGCGGCTTTATTGATATCAATCGAAGTGCACCGATTGCGACGGTTCTGGTCGTTAAGGTTTTTTTCAGGTCTTTAACCAAAACGAAAGACCGGTATTGAAGGTACGTTGTAAGCTTAAGAGGGAAAGGTCGTTGTGGCCAAATTTATTACTGGCAATCGAGGCGAAATTCTCCGCCTTCTTCCACCTCGTTAACCAAACTGTAATTTTCTTCGTCTATACGGTATACGCTCCACACATGCCATGCAAAACTTTACACTCAGAGAAAAGATTCTTTGTTAAAAAAAATTTGTAAAAAAAAAAAAAAACAGCTTCTGTAAGTCGAAAAATTGTCTTTTGATTCAAAGAAATTTTTTTTTTGAACTAAAGAAAGGTATTAATTTGTTCTCAGTCCAAGAAATGTTTCTTTGATTCAGCAAAATCAATTTTTTTTTCTCCCAATGAAAAATTATCTTCAATTTTAAATAATTTTCCTAATTTTAGAGTTATTTTTGATAAAATAAAAAAAATTATACGAAAGAAACGATTTCTTTAATTGAAGATAAATATTTTTCCGAGCGGACTAATTTCCTTTCTTTAGTTTAAAGACCATCCTGATTCCTGCTTATGCCACATATACCCGTACTTGGAATTTTCTTACTTCTCCAAAGCAGCTGAAACCATTTCATATTATTTTCTTACGCCGGTTTATGCTGATTGCATAATTACCGTTGCGAACGCGCGAATTTCAAGCAACTGGCACTGTAATTAATCATAATTTTTAGGTGAGTGAAAAGGAATTTATGTTTAAAACTTTCATATAAATGCCACCCATTTCCTTGAACACCGTTGTTAATTTTAATTTGCTGTATTCCGATAAATATTAGACCCCCCCCCTCCCCTCACCCAACAATTTACAAGAAGAAGCAAAAAAAAAACGTTTTTAAAAAATCCTGCAAATAGGGAAATAATATTTTTCAAATAATAAAGGATTAAGTTTCAACTAAAATGATGAATCTTCAACCAAAAAAATCGTCAAATCGAACGGACGCATTTTAAAACCAAAAAATTAATTTTCAACAAATCCATTGTATTTTTATAAACCAAAAATATGAATTTTCAAGAGAAAAATTGAATTTTCAACAAAAAAAGTTCATTTTTGAACAAATAGCTTAATTTTCTACCAGAATAGTTCTACCGAAATAAACTAATTTTATACAAAAAATTCAATTTTCAATTTTTCTATTAATAATTCCGAATTTTTTAAGCAAAATATTGCATTTTCATCCAAAAAGATTCATAATGAATCTTCAAAAAAAAAAAAAAAACATTTTTATTTTAAACAAAATAGTTCGTTATTCAACTCAGAATTGAACTTCCAATAAAAAAACAACGAATTCTAAAAGAAAAATACATAATAGTTGACATTTGAAAAAGAAATTTTTTTATTTAAAATAAAAACAGTTTAATTTAAAAAGACTAATTTTTCAACATAATTGTTGAAACCTCAACCGAATACGATTCATTTTCAAATCTCTAAACTTGAATGATTAAAAGATTTTCAACAAAATATTGGTATTTCCAAACAAAAAAATCAATATTAAGAAGATTAGTTTTTTACCAAATATTGAATCTTCAACTTTAAAAAATCAGTTTCCATCCCGCAAATGGAACAATCACATTTTCAGTTCAAAAATTTAATCTCCAATTTTTTTTTAATTTTCAACAAAAATTCAACTAAATTTGTTGAATTTTTAAGTCGAAAAAAATATAAGTTGAATTTTTAACCAAAAAGAAAGAACTTTTAACAAAACAGAAGCAAAAACAATTAATTCTCGACCAAAAATAAAGTTTTTAACAACAAAAAAAAACACATTTTAAACAATAAATTTGTAACGTCCAAAATTTGAATTTAGCAGCCTAAAATTTTAAAGTTTCAAGGCTAAACATTAAAAAAAATGTTAATTAATTTTTTTTTAATTGAATGGTTAAATAATAGTTGCATTATCAACCCCAAAAGAAAAACTTTCAAAAACATAGTTTGAATTGAAAAAAATAAAAAATAATAATAAATGCTCTACAAAACAGTTGAATCGTCAAATCAAACGGACGCATTTTAAAACCAAAAAATTGATTTTCAACAAATCAATTGTATTTTTATGAACCAAAAATATGATTTTTCAAGAGAATAATTGAATTCTCAACAAAAAAGTTCATTTTTGAACAAATAGCTTAATTTTCTACCAAAATAGTTCTACCCAAATAAAAAACAAAAAAATTAAATGTTTGATAAAAGCGTAACACTTTTAAAGGAAGAGATAAATTTTCAACTCAAATAATGAATCTTCAAAAAAAAAAGATTTTAATTTTGAACAAAACAGTTCGTTACTCAACTAAGAATTGAATTTCCAACCAACAAAAAACAATCAATTCTACAAGAAAAATATATAATAGTTGATATTTGAAAAAGAAATTTTTTGTTTAAAATAAAAAAAACAGTTTAATTTAAGAAAAAAGAATACTTTTTCAACATAATTGTTGAAACCTCAACTGAATACGATTATATTTCAAATCTCTAAACTTGAATCAGTAGACGAATTTTCAACAAAATAGTGGTATTTTCAAATAAAAAAATCAAAATTAAGAAGATTAACTTTTTACCAAATAGTTGAATTTTCAACTTAAAAAAAAATTTCCAACCCGCAAATGAAATAATTACATTTTCAGTTTAAAAATTTATTCTTCAATTTTTTTTTTAATTTTCAACAAAAAAACAACTAAATTTGTTGAATTTTTAACCTAAAAGAACGAACTTTCAACGAAACAGAAGCAAAAAGAGATCTTATTCTCGACTAAAAATAAACTTTTCAACAAAAAAAAAAAATACCTTTTAACGAAAAACAGTTGAATTTTCTTATGGACTTGATATTCAATACTTTTATAGTTTCAAGGTTAAATAATAAAAAATGTTTTTTAAATTTAATTTTGTTTTAATTCAATGGTTTAATAATTGAATATTTCAGACTGAAACAATATTTAAATAAGATTTGAAGTTGAATAAAAGGGTTTAATTATGAATAAATGAGATTTAAATGATTCAAAAATTGAAAATAATAAATCCAGATTCAATCGAACGGTTACATTTGTTAAACTACTAAATAAGGCATTAAAACATTTCAGTGTTCAACATTAAAATCCGTAAATTCATAAATTAAAAAAAAATCAGGAATTGTCTTGTAAAATCAATTACTGTTATTTTTTTTAAATTGAACCACACTTTAGTTTTTAAAATCATTCATTAACTTATATTAAATTGACCTACAATATTTTAAAATTACGCATTTTAAACTAAATGATTTCATTTGTAACATTTTAAGTGATTGAATAGATTTTACTCCTAAAAATTTGCACTAGTATGAAAATATCAAATCTGCTTCTTGAAAAATCTTGCACAATGTTCGAAAATATAAGACAGAATCCTTGAAGAAGATTAGATCGGGTCAGTAACTTTTACCCTCAATTACACCTGACCACAGTGATAATCGATCCCATTCATGGGGTCATTAAATCGGATTTATATTACAAGTTGTTAGGGTGACTTGAGCTGATATTCGGAATGTCGAACGAAGACTTAAAAAAAAATAGGAAAAAGTTCAATAATAATTTATAGTCATATTTACCATTCTAAAATAATTTTGAAGAAATCGATGAAAACCCCACTGGATTTCAATCAGAGAATAATTGTTGTTTTTTTTTTTTTTTTTAAGACCAAAAGTCTCAAAATATTTGTATTTTTTTTCTTTGACTAATAAAAATATTTTTGTTTATAAATACTGTACAGCCAAGGATACGAGACCACTCATATTTTGTTTATATTTCGTCTAAAAACTCTAAAATAAAATTTTTATGTCAATACAAGTTTTATTTGATTCAAAAAAAATTTATTTAAATTGAACAATAAATATGTTAAAAATAAACAAAAATCTGACTTGTAGAGATTTTGCGTGAATTTAAGAAAATTTCTTTAAACCAAACAAAACGTATGAAATACAGGTGAAAGATTTGTTTAAATAAAACCAAGCGTATTCTGACAATTTTTTGTTTCGTTTGAATCAAACAAACATTTTCATAAATCTTTTATTCAATTCACGTACTTTGGTTTTCAATAAACATATTAGCTCTAAAGGTCTAAATATTCATTTCCTTCAGGTAAAAAACCTCCATAAACTCTCTCAAGATAATCATAAGAAGTTAGAATAATCCGGCGATTTTCTTCATTATTTTTCTTCAAAAAGTAGAAGATTTTAAAGAAAAAGTTGAATCTTCAGCCAAAAAAGATGAAATTTCTTCCAAGAGATGGATTTTTATTTATGAAAAACGAATTTTTAACAAATACTTGAATTAGCGACAAAAAAAAAGAAATATTCAACAAACTGCATGATTTTTCAACCAAATAGTTGAATTTTCAACCAGAGATCAATCATCAATTAAAATTGGTTCCACCAATTAAACTAAGTGGCTGACTGAAAAAATATCAATTTTTAACTAAAAAATAAAAACAAAATCTCACAAAGCAGTTCAATTTTCAACCAAATAATTGAATTTTAACCAAAAACAGTTGAATTCAACGAAAAGAAGCAGAATCTTCAATAAAATAGTTCAATCCTTAGCGTAAAAATATTCATTTTCTATAAAGCAGTTTAATTTTCAAGCAAAAAGAGATGAACTCGGAACCAAAAATATACGAGGGTAAAATTTTTGATTAAAAAGAATTAACTTTCAAACAATAAAAACGAATTTTTAATCCAAAATGACGAATTTTCTACACAAGAAGACAAATGTTCAAGAAACAGTTGAATTTTCCGCCAAATAAATGACCTTCAGACAAAATTGTAGAACTTTTAACAAAATAACAAAATTTTCATCAAAATAATAAAATTTTCAATTAAATTTGGTCATTCTAGTTAAAAAGAATAAAGTTTTCAACCAAAAAGATAACTTTTTAACAAAATAGATGAATTTTCAACCAAATAAATGGCTTTGCAACCAAAATTTTAGTTAAAAAAAAATTATATTTCAACCCAAAAAAGCACTTTTTTACCAAAAGAAAAAATTTCTATCCTAAAAGATTCAACAAAATAGTTGAATTTTTAGCATGACAGTGAAAATGAAAACAAAAAACATTACTTTCCAATAAATATTTACATTTAAAAAAAAATAGTAGAATTTTTAATTAAAGAGTTGATTTTTAGTTTCAAAAAATTAGATTTCAACAAAAAAAAATTACTTTTTTACAAAAAGGAAAAATTTCTGTTCTACATGATGGCTATTCAACAAAATAGTTGAATTTTTAGCATGACAGTGGAAATGAAAAAAAAATTATTTCTAATAAATAGTTACATTTTTAACAAAATAATAGACATTTTATTAAAGAGTGGATTTTTAGTTTCAAAAAATTATATTTCAACCCAAAAAGTATTACTTATCTACCAAAAGAATAAATTTCTATCCTAAAAGATGGTTATTCATCAAAGCAGTTAAATTTTCAGCCAAAAAAGAGTTGACTTTTTAACAAAATAGTAGAATTTTTAATTAAAGAGTGGATTTTTAATATCAAAGAATTAGATTTCAACCAAAAATTTTTACTTTTTACCAAAAGGAAAAGTTTCTATCCTAAAAGATGTATGTTCAACAAAACAGTTAAATGTCCGATCTAACTTTTTAACAAAATATTGGAGTTTTTAACGTCACAGTGGAACTTTCAATAGAAAAGATTATTTTTTAACAACATAGTTAAATCTTTAATAAAATAGTCGAATTACAAACTAAAGAGTAGATTTTTAATTAAAAAGAATTAGGATTTCAACCAAAAAATATTACTTTTCTACCAAAGGATGAATTTTATTACCTAAAAGACGGATGCTCAAGAAAACAATAGAACTTCCGACCAAAAAAGATTGGACTTTTTTAACAACGTAGTTAAATCTTCAACAAAATAGTAGTTTTCAACAATATAGTAGAATTGTTAATTAAAGAGTGCATTTTTAGTTAAAAAGAATTCAGATTTCAACCAAAAAATACTACTTTTCAACCAAAAGATGAATATTTATCTTAAAAGACGGATGTTCAACAAAACAATAAAAATTTTAAACAATAAAGATAAGCTCTGAATGAAAAACTTAATAGTCGAGTAATTTACAACCAAAAAGAATAAAATTTCAAACAAAAATGGTTCGACTTTCTCATTGGATTTCAAAAAAGAGAAACAGAGGAATGTTTTACTTGTTGCACAAATGACAGATAGGGATGCGAACCTCTCCATTTAAACTTGAGTCTGAATATTCATTTATCTTCGATAACAAACCTCCGCAAATTCTTTGAAGAAAATCAGAAGAGGTTAGAAACCCCGCGATTTTCCTCGTGCATTTATTTCTTAAATCAAGACCGAAGCATTGCAAAAAACACTCTCAATTCCGCATTACAACGCCTCGTCGGTTCACTTTCCGCCAATGAAAAATGAAACCGACTCGGTGAGAGTAGGTGTGCTTTATGGTTAGGAAACTCGCGCAGCCAATGGCAGTTCACCTCTTTGAAAAAATACTTTCAAAAACTCAAATTCCTCACAAACATTGAAAATAACACTCTTTTCAGACCAGTAAAAACAGCTTGACAAATGTGACTCTCTTGAAACGGTGAAATTTGCACAAGTACAGCTGTGGACCCGGGAAGAATTTTGAGGTTAGAACAGATTTCGCCCGGCACTTGGCAAATTCCACCCTTTCAGGTAATATACTTCAGGTAAAACATCTGGTATTACTTTAAGCACCTGTGGCTTCTCCCAGAAGATGAGAGAGTAAATAGTAGTGGGGAAATAGGAAATAAGGATGATATTTGTACTCACATAAATGAGACCGGAGTAGTAGCGGTCCTTGAGGTTATGTAGGACGGAGGCTTCGTTGAGACAGGTGAGCTCTGCCATGTCTTCGACCTTGTCGAACTTGGGCGGGTTCATCTTCTGGATATCGTCCTTGGCGACGAGGATCCTCTTGCCGGTCTCGGCGATCTCCACCTCGACCTCGTCGCCGCGCTCGCCCTTGATTCCTGCAGAGACGAAACCCTGGTTCTCGTGTGGCACCCACACGAGCTTTTTCGAGGTCCATTCTGCCTGTGTTGTTGGGTCGTTGAAACTGTTCCTGTCCACGGAGAGGATACGCAATTCCGGGTCAGAACGATCTACCCTCGAGTCGTCCGCCATCTTTGTTTAGCGCGCACACAACGCCTCGCCTCTTGGAAAAATCTGCCACCGCACACGACACGTTTTTTCACGCCCTTCGTGAATAGCCCTTTTTGAGTAAGTTAATGCACGCAAGCGAATTATTAACAACCACTCGCGAACTCTTTTCGCGACGAAATTTGACATGTAGAGACACCGCCGGTTGTCTGTCTTGCGAGGCGGTCGCCACACTACTTTACAAAAGGTTCCCGGCTAAGCCCAACTCCTCCTTCCCACTCTCCAACGACCAACTCTACAACGCTCCCAGTGACTGCTCCCCTTCTTTCTTTCTTTCTTTTCTTCCTTCCTTCGTGCTTCTTTCTCACTCTCACTCTCACTCAGTCGGTCACACAATTCACTGCTTCATGGCACTTTTTAACTTCTCCAGGCTTAAACTTACTCCGTATTATAATTTTTATCCGACAAACCAATTAAACCACTAACACGATATTTTTCAACTGATTAGTTTTATTTACTGGTTATTTATTTGGTTTTTTGCCTCAAATTGATATTTTATTAGTGTCTTGACAATTTATTTCCATTTTTATGGCTACATACAATTTATTTAGTTGTTAAACGTTATTTAGGAATATGAAACGTATTTTAGATATTTCAGATTAGGTAGGGTAAATTCAAGATTCTGCAAGACGAGGGCTATACAATAACTAGGTTGAGTGGGGGAAATTCAAGATGTCTGCACTCTGAGGGCCAAGCAAGAATGCTAATTGCATGGGACACAACTTTATTTTGTTAGTAACTTCCAAAGAGAGAATTTTTCATGATAAATAAAATAGATAAATTTTTATACAAGAAAAATCATTTTCTACCGAAACAGATGGATTTTCAACAATATAGTTAACTTTTCAACTAAAGAAGTTACATTTTGAAGAAAAAATGGAAGTTTCATTTTCAGCAGAAAAATAATTTTCAACAAAAAAAAAAGGATTTTCAATTATGTAGTTCAATTTTTAACAAAAGAAAATTATTTACAACTAAATGAGATAAATTTTAAAAAGATTAACAATTTAATAATCAGCTCAAAAAAATAAAAAATTTCAACAAAATCGGTAAATTTTGAACCTTTTCCAAACAAGATGAATAATATTCTACAAAAAAGACGAATTTTCAATAGAATACATTAAATTTTACCTATACTGTTGAATTTTAAATTAAAATTGAATTTTTGAGTTTTCATTTAATTAATTTTCACCAGCAAAAAACTATTTTTCAACAAAATAGATAAATTATCAACAAAAACAAAAAGAATTTTCAAACAAGAATAATTTTCAACTAAAAAAGATTTTTTTTTTCACGCAAAATAAAAACGAATTTTCAATAAAATAGTTTATTTTTCGCCAAAGAATTCATTTTTTAATCCTTTAAAAAAGGTTCACTTTAAAAGAAATGAGAAGAATTTTTTTTAAAAGATATGTATTTTCAACCAAATAATTAATTTTTAAACTAAAAAAAGATTAATTTTCAACAACAAAGTTAATTATAAACAATATTAATTTTGAAACAAGGCGAATACTTTTCTACAAAAAATATAATTTTTAACGAAGAAGGTATATTTTTTAATTGAAAATTTTAGTATATATTCAGGTTTTCAGTTTTTAGAAATTCATTTTTAACAAAAAAATAAAAACAAAAAAAAATTACAACCAAATATAAATTTTGAACCAAAAGGCTGATTTTTCATTTGATCATTTCATTTTATTTATCCGACAATTTCTTGGTTAAAAATTTATTTTTGCTAATAAGGACTACTCACTTTAGTTCAAAGTTCATTTTTTAAAATAAAAATTCAACTCTTTTGTTTAAAAATTCATGTACTTCGATAAAATTTGACCTTTTCTGGTAGAAAATTAATCTTATTGGTCAAAAATTTATCTTTCTGATAATTAAAATAGATATTTTCTAGCAAAGTTTTTTTAAATAACGCGCCTTAAATTAAATTGTATCAGGAGTAAGGCTATAAAGGTTAAGGGGCGGGGGGTGAGAAGTGGGATAATGTCCTGATTATCCGATCAAGCAATCTGTTCACCCTAAACATAGAAAACGGTTAGCAGTGTGCCATTGAAAGTTTCAAAAGAGGACATTTTTCCACTTTTGAGCAATCAAATTAAACAAATTTATATTTTTCTGTTAATTTGGCACTTTAGAGAAAGGGAAATGAGAAAATAACAATAAGATAATAAATAGGTCTTATAGAAAATGTATAAAAAGTGTTTTAAGTTGAATTACTCAAAATTTCATAAAAATTTCAAATTTGCCGCCCATTCCCGTATGTACTTCAAGTCATGACGTCACATGGCAAGATGTCTGCACGCTGAGGGCGTGCAGTCCATGCAATCACTGTTCCGATTGCATGACAGAAAACTTTCTTTTTCTAAAAACTAGAAGAAGAAAAAAGATTTTTTTGCTTTAAGTGTATTGGAATACTGTTTTTATTCGTTATTTATTGAAATAATAAAATCGTCACATCAAAATAACCGAATTTAATAATTAATTAAATAACCTTGAAAAACATGAGACCGATATCTCAATACACTTATGGTCAAAAATCATTTGTTTATTAAATTTATTTAAAAAATGAAATTTCGTATCAGGCAAATGGTATTTTTGTTAGACCCTCGGCGTGCAGACATCTTGGATTTCTCCCACCAAATCTGAAATATTTGGTGGGCGCTACTGCGTTAACGCTACTGCGCATTATTGTCTATATTGTTTCTGACAACATTCCAAGTCTTGAGAATATATCAGGATTAGAAGAAGATTGCCACCGACTGAAATTGGTAATATTGATCATTGTTGTGATTTTGTTTTGTTTTGAGTCTAAATTTCGTTGTTTAAATTTAAATTTTGATTTTTGAGCGTGAGTTACGTCAGGCTGGTTTTTGACAGTTCTCGACCTTCTTGACCTATCGGTTACCGAGACAGTGGAATTTCCAGCCGCTAGGCGGCGCTACGTGCCCCAGTCGAAGTTCCGCGAAAATTTAAAAATTAAATAAAAGAAAAATTACTTTTTTATAAAAATTAGTAATAAATTTTGTTAGCTTATTCATAAAACGAAGTAAAAATGACAGCCATTCAGTTGAAAAAACATAAATGGAATATTTTAAGTACTGATTAGTTTTTCTTGTGTATAGTTCTAAATTTCAAAAATATGTAACTATTTCGTTAAATATATTTTTTTTTTATTCATTTTTTATCTGAAAATTTATCTTATTCAGATAAAATTTTTTTTTGTATAAAATATTCCTCTTGATACAAAATTCTTCTCTCTTGTGACAAATTGAACTATTTTGTTGAAAAATTATTTTCTTTGGTAGAAAATTTAATTTTCATGGTTTAAAATTAATCTTTTTCGTAGAAAATTTTTACTTTTTTTAAAAAAATCGTTGTCTGTTGGTTGACCATTTAACTGTTTTTTTGAAATTTTGTTTGTCAATTTTATAATTAAATATTTGCCTATTCCTTTTTTGGTGGAAATTTTATAATTTTTAAAAGAAAATTCAACTATGTGGATAAGAATTTATATATTTTTTGGAAAACGCGTTTTTTTGTAGAAGATTAAGCTTTGGTTAAAAATTATTGTTTTTTGTTTTGTTTAAAAATTAATTTCTTAGGTTGAAAATGAAACTGTTATGTTGAATTTTGTTGTTTTTTTGTTGAAAATTAATTTTTATTACTAAAAATTTTTCTCTTCCATTTTTCGTGAAAAATCTGATCATTTTTATATTAAAATTAAACTATTTAAATGAATTTTTTATCTTTTTTAAATTCGTCTTTTTAGGTGGAAAATTAATCTTCTTGATTAAAAAATATTTGCTCGAAAATTCGTTTTTTTGTGGTTATTGAAAATTAATTCTTATTACTGAAAATTTACCTATTACACTTTAGGTTAAAAATTGATCTTTTTTAGTTGGAAATTCAATTATTTATTTAAAAATTTCATGTATTTTAATGAAAATGCGTTTACTTACTTGATTAAAAATTGAGCTATTTGTTTGAAAATGTATGGATTTTATTGAAAAGTCGTTGATTTCTTTGATTAAGAATTTAACCAATCTTTTGAAATTTTATTCTTTTTTGCTAAAAATTAATTTTTTAACTGAAAATATAACTATGCTATTTCTGTTTAAGAATTAGGTTTATTTAGTTAAAAATTCGTTTTTTGTTCCTGTTACAAAATAATTTTTTCTACTGAAAATTTACCTATTTGAGTTTAGGTTAAAAATTGATATTTTTTTAGTTAAAAATTCAACTATTGTATATAAAATTATTTTCATGGTTAAAAGTTGATTTTTCTGGTAAAAAGTAAACTACCGTTCAATTAATTAATTACTCATGAAACAAGAAAAATTTCATCAGTACTAAAAATATTAAATTTTTACTTTTCAAACATTTATTTAATTTGAATTTTCGCGCAACTTTTATAGAGCAGCCAGCGCCACCTATCATGAGGAAACTTCCGCTAGAGGCGCTAGTGAATAACGAACTTTTTAAAAATTCAGTTCAAAACTGAATTATTTTTATTTTTAAGATCTTTAAACTTTTAATATTTCTAATAACTTTTCATTGTTATTTAAAATTTTAAAAACAGTTAAAAATTTTAATTAAATTTTTAGTGAAAATGATCATTTTAAGAAGTGCTACAGCAACTTTAACAAAGTTGCAAATTCAACAAATTTTTCTTAAACAGTTTAAAAATCGGAATCGAAGATTTATCCACTGTAGGTATACAATTTTGTTTCCATTTTTATGTATTTGTTTAACTTTATGCAAATTATTGGTAGCCAATTTGAATTTAAACAGCACTTTTTTTATTTCGATTTTTAAGATTTTGGAAATTTTTAATTATTTTAATTGACTTTTACCGCTTTCCTCGAACTTTTCTTAAACTTAATTGATTAACAAAATAAGATTGCGAACAATTTTTTTTTAATGAAACAAGTTCCTTTCTGAAGGAGTCAATGAAAAACATATTTTTATTATTTTTTTTTTTTTGAAAAAAGGTCTTTTAATAATAGCTCCACTGGGAATCGAACCACCTTTTTAAAATGTTTAAAACATTATTTTCCATCTTGTCATAAAATGACGTTAATTATTTCTTATTGAAAAAAAATTTTAATATTTTTTTTGTTTTTAGTGAAAATAATTTCAAGTCTACGTATCAACACATTTTTTCACAATAACTTATAAAATATTCTTTATGGAAATTGACCCATTTTGTTGAATTTTTGTTTGGTAAAAATACATTTTTTTAATCATTGATGTATTTTTGTGAAAATTCGTCTTTTTTGGTACGAAAAATTCTTTTTTTTAAACTACTCGTTTAAAAATTTATTTTATTACGATTTTAGTTAAAAATTTCTTTTTTTGGTTGAAAATTTAAATATTTATTTTTAATCATTCTTTCTGTTAAAAAATAAACTCTTTTACCTGAAAATAAACCTATTCTGTTTTTGATTAAAAGTTAACCCTTATTAGTTGAAAATTAATATATTTTTAAAAAAAGTTGATTATAAATTTATATAATTTGTTAAAATTTCATTTATTTAATAGACATTCAAGGTTCAAGGTTCAAGGTATTGGTTAAAAATTTAATTCTTTTTTTGAAAATTGTATTTTTTCGTTAAAAGTTAATTTTTTTAACTGAATATGTAACTGTTGTATTTCTAATGAAAAATGTGTCTTTTTTAGTTAAAAATTAATCATTTTAGTTGTATTAATTTCTTGCAAAGTATTTAAACTTTAAACCAAGTAGTTGATTTTTTTAATAAAAAAATACAAACTTACAATAAATGAGTTTAATTCACAACCAAAAAGATTAATTTTCCACTAAACAGTTGACTTTTAAACAAAAAAAGATAATTTATTTTCCAAATAATTGAATTGTTAAATAAAAAAATGTTTTCAACCCAAAAGGGAATAGTCAAATCTTTCAGTAAAAAAAAATTACAAAAAAAAGGAATTTTTAACCTGTGTGTTATATAATAATATAAATTTTCCACAAATGAGTTAATTTTCGACAAAATTGTTCAATTTTCAAGTCAAACAGACAAATTTTTAAATAAAAAGGATTACAGATTAAAAAATGTTTGACCAAAAATTTAATAGTTATATTTTCAGTTTAAAAGATTAATTCATAGCAACAAAAAAAAACGAATTCTCAAGAAAAGGTTTAAATTTTCAACGAAAAAGATTAATCTTAACGAAGAAAAATAATTTTTAACAAAGTAGTTTAACTTTCAACTAAATAAAAATATTTTTTAGTTAAAATGTTAACTATTACATTTTGTAACTGAAAATTTAATAATATATATAAAAATGATTTAGGGTTCAAAATTCAACAGTTTTTTAGAAACTCATTATGCTGGCTGGAAAACTCAACAATTTAGTAGAAAATTCAACTATTTGTAGAAAATAAACTGCTTTGTAGAAAATTCCACTTTTGTTTTTTAATTAATTTTTTGTAATAAAAATTTAATTATTACATTTTTTGTTAAAAGTGGATATTTCGCAGATTAAATATTCCACTATTTTGTTGAAAATTCTTATTTAAATTTGATCTGATAGTATTATTTTTTTATACTTGTTTTTTAAAAAACGTATTTTTTTCTAAAATTATTTTTAAAAGTCTGCTGTGTTGGTTTTCAATGTTGTATAAGACATAAAACCTGAATTGCAAACTTAAATTTCAGTCAAAAAACCGGTTTTTATTGTCCTTCCAAGTTTATTATCAGAACTGTGAGCAACAGGTAAGACTGGAATACGTAAACTTAAAAAATTTATTTCAGAAACAATTTTCAAACTTTTTAAAAAACATTCTCTAAAATTAAAAGTTCTATCATATCAATTTTTCTTTTATAAAACAGATTACAACCTTATTTTCCTAACCATATGAGTTCAAAAAAATATTAATTAATTCTCTGGATTAATTAGTTTAAATATTTAAAATTAAAAAATTTCAAATAACGCCTCAAATTAACAAAGAAGATTAATTAAGAAACATTCAATTAAGAAAGATCAATTATTAATAATAAAAAACAGAATAGTTAAATTTTTAGTTATGTTAAGTATCCTTATGTTTGGTTAAGAAAAAAAAATCAAAGAAATATTTATAATTTATTTTGAATAAAAAATTTAATTGTCGACCATGAAGCGGAATTATTAACTAAATAAGTGAAATTCTCCACAAAAATGTAACAGTTGATATTTTGTATTAAAAAAAGTATGATTTTAAATTTTTTGTTGAAAAAAGTAATTTTTGAACCAAATAATTTATTTTTCTACTAAATTGTTGAATTTTCAAAAAAAAAAAATTTTCTTCCAAAAAAGATGAATTTTCTACCAAACCCTTAAATTTTCTAAAAAAAAAAAACTTATAACCAGGGATTTCCATTGACAACCAAATAGTTGAGTTTTAAACCAAAAATAGAATACATAAATCTTAAACAAAAAATGGAAAAGTTAAATTTTCAACGAAAAATATAATATTTTAATTTTCAATAAAAAAATAAATAAAAAAGAAAGTTAAATTTTCAACAAACATTTGTAATTTATCAACAAAAAGATTCATTTGTATAAAAAAGCTAATTTTCTACCAAGAAAGTTTTTTCTGTCAAAAAAATAGCCAAAATTTTCTTTAATTTACAAGCCAAAACAATCATTTTTCTACAAATCAGTTGAATTTTCTACCCAGATTAATTTTGAAAAAATAAGATTAATTTTCAAACAAAAAAAGATTAATTTGATTCTTAAAAGTTGAACTTTTAACTAATTATTTAAACTTTTTAGTAAAAGGGACGAATTTTTAACAAAAAAAGATTAAACTCCAACTAAAAATATTTGCTTTTTCAACCATATAGTTAAATTTTATTTATTTATTTTATTTTAACTTTAAAAGACTTGAATTTTCAACTTGAAAATAAAAAATTTATTTCCAATCAAGCATTTGCATTTACATCTCAAAAGTTGAATTTTCCAGAAAAAGATGCGATTTTTTAAAACAAAATAGTTGAATTTTTAACTAAATAAATAATATTTTTACCCAAAACTAGTTTAATTTAAAACAAAAAAACGGTTAAATTCAATAAAAAATACGAGTTTACAAAAAAAACTTTAGAAATTTCAATCAAGAAAAATTTCCAGTAAAAAAAATTTTTAACCAGATATTCCAATTTTCACGCTAAAAGACGAATTATTTACAAATTGCAAAATATAAATTTTCAACTAAAAAGTTAATTTGTGACCAAATAGTTGAATTTCCTAATAAAAACTATAAATCTTCTACCAAAAGTAAAATAATTAAATTTTCAGATCAAAAAATAATTTATAATAAAAAACTAATTTTTTGAACAAATAATTAAATGACCAATTGAAAAAATGTATGTTTAACAAATAGTACGAATGTTTTAAAAAGTAGTTCAACTTTCAACTAATTAGTTTAATT
The DNA here is from genome assembly GCA_010014905.2 of Druon quercuslanigerum. Taxonomy (NCBI): domain Eukaryota; kingdom Metazoa; phylum Arthropoda; class Insecta; order Hymenoptera; family Cynipidae; genus Druon; species Druon quercuslanigerum. The sequence continues at coordinate 32,224 of JAAAKG020048963.1, forward strand.
TTCAACCAAGAAGACTAACTTTTTTCAAAAAAAAAAAAAAAAACGAATTTTCAGGAAAATACATAGATTTAATATTGATTATGAAAAAAATATTTCATGTTTTAACCAAGTAGTTTAATTTTTAATCAATCATGTTAATTTTCTATAACAAATGATGAATTTTCATCAAAATACATAAATTTTCCACCAAATAGTTGATTTGTTAACAATATAGTTAAATCAACAACCGATTAAATAAATACTTAAGAAATTAATTCAAGTTCAACCAAGTAGTTTAATTTTCAATTAAGCAGATTAATTTTTTACAAAAAAAAAACATAAGAATTTTCAGAAAAATATAAGAATTTTCAACAAATTTTTCAATCTACAAAGAAGAAATTTTCAAACTACAGATTAGATTAGATCAGACTTCAAACAAAAATAATTGCATTACCAAATAGTCAAATTTTTGAACAAAAATAGAATACCTAAATCTTAATCGAAAAATGGAAAAGTTAAATTCTCAACGAAAAATATAATATTTAAATTTTCAAAAAAAAAAAATAAAGAAAAAAAAAGTTAAATTTTCAACAAAAATGATTAATTTCTTAACCAAAAAGATTAATTTGTATAAAAAAGCTAATTTTCTACCAAGAAAGATAAATTTTTAATACAGAAGATTAAACTACGAAAATTTTGTTAAAAAACTTTTGTAGAAAGGAGTGGAAATTGTAAACAAAAAAAAATTTTAATTTTCAACAGTTTGTTGAAATCTTCAACCAATAAAATAAATCTTTTACAAAGCAGTTGAACTTTCAAAGAAGAAATTTAATTTTGAACTAAGATTAATTTTCGACTAAAAAAGATGAATTTTTAACAAAAACGATGTATTTTCAACCAAGGAAGAAGTTTTTTAACGAAAAAAGATGAATTTTTAACAAAAATGATGAATTTTCAACAAAATCGTTTAGTTTTCAACCAAAAAGGATAATAATGAAAATAATTTTTTTAAACAAAGTAGTTAGATTTTCAACCAATTTGTTGAATTTTTGTTTAAGCAAATTAATTTTCTACAAAAACTGGCGAATTTGCAACTAAAAAAAAAGAAATTTTCAAACAAATAGTAGAGATTTCAATAAAAAAGGCCTATTTTCAACCAAGAAAGATCAATTTTCAACAGTATAGTTAAATTTCAAATCTATAAAATGAATATTTAAGAATTAGTTAAATTTTCAACAAAGAATTAAGATTAATTTTCTACGAAAATTTTGTTAAAAAACTTTTGTAGAAAAGAGTGGAAATTGTCAACAACAAAAAATTTTAATTTTCAACAGTTTGTTGTATTCTTCAACCAATAAAATGAATCTTTTATGAAGCAGTTGAACTTTCAAAGAATAAATTTAATTTTGAGATTAATTTGTTGAATCATCAACAAAAAAGTTTTTTTTCAACCAAGGAAGAATTTTTTTAACTAAAAAAGATGAATTTTTAACAAAACTGATGAATTTTCAACAAAATCGTTTAGTTTTCAACCAAAAAGGAGAATAATAAAAATAATTTTTTTTAAACAGAGTAGTTAAATTTTCAACCAAGTTGTTGATTTTTTGTTTAAGCAAATTAATTTTCTACAAAAACTGACGAATTTGCAACAAAAAAAAAAAAGAAATGTTGAACCAAATAGTAGAGATTTCAATAAAAAAGGCTTTTTTTCAACCAAGAAAGATAAATTTTCAACTGTATAGTTAAATTTCAAATCTATAAAATGAATATTTGAAAATTAGTTAAATTTTCAAAAAAGAATTAACATTAGTTTTCTACGATAATTTTTTTAAA